>CAUYLG010041412.1:0-43521 GCA_963573385.1 Cacajao melanocephalus | reverse complement strand
TTTTTTTTTTTTTTTTTTTTTTTTTTTTTTTTTTTTTTTTTTTTTTTTTTTTTTTTTTTTTTTTTTTTTTTTTTTTTTTTTTTTTTTTTTTTTGACAGAATCTCACTCTGTTGCCCAGGCTGGAGTACAGTGGTGCAATCTCCTCACTGCAACCTTTGCCTCCCAGGTTCAAGTGATTCTCCTGCCTCAGCTTCACTAGTAGCTGGGAATATAGGTGCATGCCACCACACCTGGCTCATTTCTTTGTATTTTTGTAGAGACGGGTTTTCACTGTGTTAGCCAGGGTGGTCTCAATCTCCTGACCTCGTGATCCTCCACTTCAGCCTCCCAGAATGCTGGGATTACAGGTGTGAGCCACTGCACCCAGCCTCTCTTTTTCTTTTCTAAGTATAATTTATGGCTACCTTATATAAATGTATTTATTTAGTTAGTTAGTTAGTCTCCCTCACTTGAATATAAGCTCCATAAAGGACAAGGATTTGGTCTATTTTGTTAGCCACAGTTTACTAGCACTCAGAAAAATGCTTGGCCTTCATAGGTGCTCAAGAAATTTTTCTTGAGGGCTGTACATTTTATTGGAAACCTTAAATACTCTTCAGACAGAACATGTCTTCAAACTAAGGCTCTTATGTAGTCTACACAGAAAACTGAAGCTTTTCAGATTAGGGGCAAGGAGAGGGATGGTACAGAGGACAAGTACCTAGTTTGCCACAAGGACCCCTCATGATTAATGCTCCTCAGCCAGCTTATCAGCTTCTTTTTCCTTCTTATGGTTTTTTTCTTAGCATATTCATTATACTTCTTTCTAAATTTTTGTTAGTGATTGCCGTAGAGTTTACAACATTCATTTACAATTATTCCAAGTCTACTTTCAAATAACACTAAGCCATTTCACAGGCAGTACAGGTACCTTATAATAACAAAATATTCCTAATTCTTCCCACCTATCATTCATTCATTCACTTCACTTGTGCATGAGCATATATATGTTATTCATTTCATAAGTGTCATTTATTTCACTTATACATAAGCACATAGAAGTATGTATTTAATCCATATTCAAACCCTTTGTTGATAATGTTTCTATTTACTTATTTTGAGATGGAATCTTGCTCTGCCACCCAGGCAGGAGTGCAGTGGTGAAATCTTGGCTCACTGCAACTTCCCCCTCTGGGGTTCAAGCGATTCTCCCACGTCAGCCTCACATGTAGCTGGGATTACAGGTGTGCACCACCACACCCTGTGTATTTTGTATTTTTAGTAGACACAGGGTTTCACCATGTTGGCCAGGCTGGTCTCAAACTCCTGACCTCAAGTGATCTGCCCACCTTGGCCTCCCAAAAGTGTTGGGATTACAGGCGTGAGCCACTGCACCCAGCCAGATAATGTTATTTTGAACAAACTGTTATCTGTTAGCTCAGTTAAGACAAAACATTTTACTTGACCTTCATTTTCATTCTCTGATGCTCTTCCTTCCTTTTTGTATATGTAAGTTTCTGACCTATGTCATTTTTCTTCTCTTTGGACAACAGGTCTACTGATGGTGAATTCTCTCAATTTTTGTTTCAGAAAGTCTTGATTCCTCCTTCACGTTTGAAGGATAATCTTACAGGTTACAGAATTCTAGGTTAGTGTTTCCATTATCTCAACACTTTATTTTCCTCTACTCACTTCTTGCTTGCATAGTTTCTGAGGAGAAATTGGGTATAATTCTTATTTTTGCATCTCTGTAAGTAATGTGTTTTCCTCTAGCTTCTTTTAGGATTTTCTTTTTTAAATAATTCTTAATTTCTGTGTGTACATAGTAGGCATATATACGTGAGGTCCATGAGATTTTTGGTTACAGGCATGCAACGCATAATAGTCACATCAGAGTAAGTAGAGTATCCATCACCTCAAGCATTTATCCTTTATTTGTGTTACAAATAATCCAACTATACTCTTAGTTATTTTAAAATATGCAATTAATTTTTTTTTACTATAGTTACCCTGTTGTGCTAGAAAATACTAGGTCTTATTCATTCTTTCTCTTTTTTACCCATTAACCATCCCCACTTCCCCCCACTACCCTTCCCAGCCTCTGGTAACCATCATTCTACTCTGTATTTTCATGAGTTCAATTGTTTTAATTTTTAGCTCCCACAAATAAGTGAGAACAGGCAAAGTTTGTTTTTCTGTGACTGACTTATTTCACTTAACATAATGACCTCCAATTCTATCCATGTTGTTGCAAATGGCAGGATTTCATTCTTTTTCGTGGCTGAATACTACTCCATTGTATATCCATTTGAATGGATACATTTTCTTTATCCATTCATCTGTTGATAGACACTTAGGTTGCTTCCAAATCTTGGCTTTTGTGAATAGTGCTGCAATAAATAGGATTATTTTCTTTATGTTTGTTTTCTGTAATTTGGAAATGATATGCCTCGATGTAGTTTTTTGTTTGTTGTTTGTTTCTTTTGGCATTCATTTCACTTGCTGTTCTCTGAGTTTCCTGAACCTGTGGTTTGATATGTCACATTAATATGGAAAAATTCTGTCATTATTATTTTAAATATTTCTTCTTTTCCTTTCTCTATTCTCTTTCTGTTCTTATTTTACCTAATCTTTTTAATTTATTTTTATTTTTATTTTTGAGATAGGGTATTTGTTGCCCAGGCTGGAGTGCAATGGCATGATCTCAGCTTACTCCAGCCTCTACCTCCCATATTCAAGTGACCCTCCCACCTCAGCCTCCCAGGTAGCTGGGACTACAGGCACATGCCACCATGCCTGGCTAATTTTATTTTTTATAGAGATGAAGTCTCACTGTGTGGCCCACGCTGGTCTCAGACTCTTGGGCTCAAGCAATCCTCCCTCCTTGGCTTCCCAAAATGTTGGGATTACAAGTGTGAGGCACTGCACCTGGCCTGGAGGGTTCTACTAATATATCTTTAAGATTAGAGATTCCTTCCTCAGTTGTGTCCAATCTCTTTATAAGCCCATTAATGACACTCTTCCTTTACAGTGTTTTTTATTTGTAGCATGTCATTTTGGTTCTTTCTTAGGATTTCCATCTCTGCTTACATTGCCCATCTGTTCTTGCAGGCTGCTTTATCCATTAGAACCCTTAGCATATTAATCATTGTTGTTTTAAATTTTAAACAACAAAATCATTGTTGTCTTAATCCCTGCCATGTCTAGTTCTGATGCTTGCTCTGTCTCTTTAAACTGTGTTTTTTTGCTTTTTAATATACTTGTAAATTTTTCTTGATAGCAGAACATGATGTACTGGATAAAAGGAACTGTAGTTAAATAGGCCTTTAACAATGTAATGGTAAGGAATGGGGGAGAAGCATTCTATGTCAGTCTCTTGGTGAGCCTACGTCCCTCTACTTTGAACTTCACCAGTGCTTCTCAGTCCTCTCCCCATGTCCCTTAGGCCAGGCAGGATGGTTAGAGGTGACTGGAGTTGGGCATTTCCCATCCCTAGGTAGCTTAGGCTCTGATAAAACCCCAGCAGGTTAGGCTCTGATAAAAGACCATTAGGTTATGCTCTGGTAAAGTAGTTTCTCCTGAGAGCAGGCCTTGTTCAGAACAGAATGCCCTGGAGTATTTCAGAATGGTTCTTTTTCTCCCTCCCACTGCTGGAAGTATGAGGGGATTTTTCTTCAATATTCACTGTTAGGATCTGATAAAACTCCTAGAGGTAAAACACATGAAAGCATGGGGCCCCACTATGATGGGTCTTTGTAGAGTTTTTAACTCTCATACTTGTCCACACTGAGCTAGCAATTGTGAATTAATGTCAAGGTTTTCTTACCCCAGTAATGATTCCTTAGGAAGTTTCTGCTTGTGAATTTCTGCTCTACTAAGTTATGATTCTCTGAATCCACCTGTCTCTCCAATTTTGAGGGAATCAGTTTGCCTGTTACCTCACTTCTCTGATGAACTTAAGGGTTGTTGATTTCTTTAGGGTTCGTTCAGCTTTTTACTTGTTGTTAGGATGAAGTGGTGACTTCTAAGCTCCTTAAATGCCAGACCAGAAACTGGTAGACTAAACGGTAGTTTTCTTCTTTGAAGAAACTGGAAGACTAAACAATAATTTTAAATAAATAGATTTGGGTCATATTTTATGGACTATCAAGGCTATACTATCAAGCTCCAACTATGAAGGCAGGTAAGAGGACATTGGAAGTTTCTGATGGGAGAGATTTAATGAAAACAGTGCTTCATTGAGAAAATATCATTTAAACAGAGAAATGAATAGGAGTTAGCTAGATCCTGGTAAGGGAGAAATTGTTGGGGAGACGGAAGATGTCAGAGAGCAGGAAAAACCCAGGGTGACAAGATAATTTGCCATCCAAATCAGGGAGACTTGAAAGTGAAAGGGCGCTATTAATAATTATGCTGGTACAACAGACATTGGCCAGTACTTTCCTGGGTAACCTGGGATGTGTAATTTCACTACATTTGGGGAGCTACAAGAAAGCCAGAACGAAGAGAACAATGTGTGGATGGTTTTATTGGGAGGTAGGTGAAGAAGATAGTTGTAGCTGGTGTTTCAAGTTAAGTTGGAGCCCGTGGATCCTGTCAGTGTTCCTCATAATCAGATGGCATTGAGAAGCCATTGATCAAGAGATGAAAAGATCAGGTTTATGTTCTGTAAAACTGGATTGGATAAGGGCAAAACAAGATGGGAATAGCAGTTGGGAGATGATTATGGCTTGGATTAGGATGGTGATGGTGGTAGAGATGGGTTCTAGAGATATTTAGACTTGGTGATGGGCTAGTTATGGAAAAGAAAATGAGAGGGAGGTGCCAAAGAGTCTTCTAGATTTGTGGTCTGTAGAACTGGCTGGATCATGATCTCTCTCACTGGTTTAAGAAGCTATAAAAGAGGACCAGGTTTGGAGGTAAGGACAGGAGTTCAATTTTGAATACATTAAGTTTGAGGGGAAGTGTGAAGACGCTTTACGAGATGTCAAAGATACAGATCTGCAAATCAGAAGAAATCAGATCTAGAGCTATAATCCTTAGAGTCATCAATTTGTATATGGTAAGTCACTGAGAAGAGAAAAAGGCCCAAGATTGAGCCTTAAAGCTCATTTGGATACTAGGACAGTGAGAAGGTTCTAAAGGAGACTGCCAAGGAGTAACCAGTAAGGTTAGACAAAAATTGGGAGTGAGATATCACAAACACCAAGAGAAGAAATTATTTTAAATAGGAAGAAGTGGACAATGGTGTAAAATGCTATTGAGAAATAAGTAAGGTGAGAATTAAAAAATGACAGTTGGATTCACATGACAATTTACTTACTATCATGACAACAGCATGGGGGAACTGCCCTCATGATCCAATTACCTCTCCTTCGACTGGTGGGGATTACAGTTCAAGATGAGATTTGGGTGAGGCCACAGAGCCAAGCCCCCATATCAGGTGGTAAAGGTATAAATTGCTATCATGCTTTGGTAGAATAATTTGGCAATATATATTACTGGTAATAATGATGCTATTGATAATTATATACTTTCACCCAGCAACTCCCATTTTTGGGATTTTTTTTTTTTTTTTGAGATGGAGTCTTGCTCTGTTGTCCCGCTCTGTTGTGCAGTGGCACAATCTCAGCTCACTACAACCTCTGCCTCTCAGGCTCAAGCAATTCTCCTGCCTCAGCCTCCTGAGTAGCTAGGATACAAACATGCACCACCATGCCCAGTTAAATTTTTTTTTTTGTATTTTTAGTAGAGACGGGGTTTCACCATGTTCGCCAGGCTGGTCTTGAATTCCTGACCTCAGGTGATCCACCCGCGTTAGCCTCCCAAAGTGCTGGGATTACAGGCATGAGCCATTGTGCCTGGCCCATTTTGGAAATCTACTCAAATTATAAAGACCTATACACAATGGAAAAAAAAAAAAAAAGAAAAATGCCCATTGGATTTAGTGACATAGAGGCCTTTGTGAAAATCTAGATATTTTTCAATTTCAAAGGATCTTATCCTCTACTAAAAAACTTGAGTAAAATGGAAAATAAACAAGAAATAATTTACCATAAGACTGTTGTTCACATTGACTTAAATTTTCAAATATTTAACATTTTATTTTTTCAAATATTTAATATTTTAAATGTTACTCATTTTTCTTTGCTTATAAAGAAGTATGGATTTTTTAATTTTTGGGTTTTGTTTCTAAGTATGGATTTTTAATGGTTGGATATCCCGAGTTAAATAAACGAATAGAGGGTTGCCTAAGTATTTTTTTTAATGCTTTCTTTGGAGATTTTATATCATACAATACTAAGCTCTATGGCTGGAAATCTAATGAGGCATTTAGGCTTTTTTAGAAGGTTGTGCTTTGATCACTGAAGTAATTGTCCAACCATTCTAGGTCCAACACCTCTACACCTTGCCGCACAGGCTTGCTCATTAGAAACATCAGTCTGTCTACTCTGTTTCAAAGCTGATTACACGCTTTCTGAAAAAAGAGGCTGGATGCCGATTCACTTTGCCGCTTTCTATGACAACATTTGCATCATTATTGCTCTCTGTAGGAAGGATCCTAGTTTGCTAGAAGCTGAGGCAACAGCTGAGTAAGTCATTAAGCACTTATATCAGGTTAAGGTTGATGCCTAGACAATAATAAAAAAACAAGAAGAAAGAAAATTAAATCGAATATAAATTTCTGCTTTTCACGGCTTGCTGAACACACTGCCACTAAAAGGCGGTTGGCATGGGTAATTTGAAAGATATGTAAAGTTTACTCTGCTATCCTTTCTACTCACTGTCTCTAGAATTTAAAAAGACGAGAGCTTCTATCAACCTATGCATGTTTTCTGAAAGAATAAGGACTAATTCCTAGGGAGTTGTCCCTAACCTTGTTCCAATAGGTTCTGCAGATTAATTTTTCATGTTAAATGCATTACTTAGTGCCCTGGAAGAAGCTTGAGACCAAGGAGGGGAGAATTGCTCTAAATTGGATCCTACACAACCAGGTGGCAGCCCTAGAACTTCAGATCAAAGGGGATAGGCTTTGGATTACAGGAGAAATATCTAGTGGTGTCTGGAAGAGAAATACATTAAAAAGAATGAAATAACTTTGAAATTTAAACAAACCCCAACAATCTTTTGTTTTACATTTAGCTTCAGATCAGCATTTAGGATAAAGGTATAACTTCTCCAGAAGGTACATTCTTGGCTAGAAATCTAAAGCCAGGTTATTATTCTGGATCTCTGAGCCTGATTTAGACCTAGTTTCATTCAGGATTTTTAGGTCTTCGACTAACCTGTCCACTATTATTCAGTGGTCTAGGGCTAGCATAATGGCTTGATAGTATGAGGGACACCAGCTTCTTCTTGTCGTTCTTAACGTGTGGAAGCCACCAGAGGAAGCTGGTGTCCCTCGGTTGCCAACTCCCACTTTCACCATCATGTCTACATTGTAGCTATGAGAAGAAAGAAGAGGCCAGGTACAGTGGCTCACACCTATAATCCCAGCACATTGGGAGGCCAAGGCAGGCAGATCACTTGAGGTCAGGAGTTTTGAGACCAGCCTGGATAACACAGCAAAACCCCCTCTCTACTAAAAATACAAAAATTAGCCAGGCATGATGGTACATGTTCATAATCCTAGCTATTCTGGAGGCTGAGGGATAAGAATCACTTGAACTGGGGAGGGAGAGGCTGCAGTGAACTGACGTCGTACCACCGCACTACAGCCTGGGTGACAGAGTGAGACTCCATCTCAAAAAAAAAAAAAAAAAAAAAGGCAGCAGCAGCAGCTGGGAAATGGCTAGCCAAACAAAAGATCTTTACTATCTAAAAATCAGATAATGAGTTTTTGGGCAAAACTGTTAGTTTTTGCCACAACGAAGAAGCTGGGATTTGAAAACTGGACATGAAGTAATGGGTGTAACTAATTCCTGAGCCTCAGTTACATCATTTATAAAATGGGCTGATAATACTTGCTTTGCTTTTTCCTTCACTTACAGAGTAGTTGTAGGAGTTAGATAGGATAAGGTATTGTAAGAACTTTGTGCATTATCATCCTCCAAACAAATTTTAAGGCATGATAATTAAGTTGGGGAGGTTGGTAGGGACCCATACTAAGGATGGCATGGCAAAGGGGCAAATTCATTTACATGTAGAATACAGAAGATGAGAATTCCTAAGACCACAAGGTGGTGGTATAAGTCAGACTTACTCCAACTGCAGTTTGAATAGTTTTACAAAAAGCAAATTTGACACTGTATGTGTGTTTACTTGTTATATTATGTTTGTTAATTTTTAGGAATCAGTGCACTCCGCTGTTACTTGCTGCCACTTCAGGAGCACTGGATACTATTCAGTACCTGTTTTCTGTCGGTGCTAACTGGAGAAAAACAGATATTAAAGGAAATAATATAATCCATTTATCAGTGTTAACTTTTCATACAGAGGTTCTCAAATATATAATAAAGTTAAATATTCCTGAACTCCCAGTGTGGAAAACTTTGGTAGGTGAGTATAATTGCTTTATAAATACATGTTCTGATTATTATTCAGTTTAATTATTGATACTCTGAAAGAAAATAACACATGCATTATATTTTAAATATTTAAAAATCATGAAATAGACATGTTATTAATTAAAACCAGAAATAAAAATACAAATAATAAAGAGCTAAATTTTTGTGTGTGCAAACGTAGTTTTATTTCCAAGTTAAAATCAAAGATCTGTGACCCAAACAGACTATATTTTACACAACTATATTTATTTTTATTTTCCAACTTTCTCCAAAAGTTGAAACATCTTCATCAAGAAAAAGGAAAGAGGAAATTTTAAGTGAAAAACATTCCCTCCAGTTTATTCTTGCCTCCTAATTTAGAGACAAATTTAGCAATTTATTATATTTTGACAAATGTTTTGTGAGAAATTCCACTTGAGTTTTTTTTTTTTTTTTCCAAATTTGCATTCAGTCTAGCCAAAATGAGGGTAAGGGTTACTAGGCCAATTATATGGACATATCTAATTTTACTCGCTTTAAAGACCCCCACTAAAATTACATGGAGATTAAACAATAATAATACCACCAGCAGCAGACAAGCAAGGGAAAACAAGAAAGGATACAACAGCAATAAAATACTGGAAGATGGAAATAGATAGGCAAGGCTTAGGACTAAGCCTAAAAAGCTGAGAACCCCTTGGACTCACACCATAGAACCTCAAAAGGCTTGAGAATTGGCAGTGCCCATTAGGAATGCTCTCCTCAAAGCCTAACTTGGGAAGACCTAAAGATGCTAAGGCTAGAATTCTCCCCAATAAATAGAAAGGAGAGAGACTCAGGAAACTAGGAGTCTTACCCATGCATAAAGCATAGGGAATTTCAAGGAAGATAGCAAGGGGAAGTTCCAGAATGGAACTGTGTATCCAGTCTAGAGGAAAAAGATAGGAGGAATTATCAGTAGGTACAAGGAAAACTAAGCAGATGAAATACAGCAGTCTCCCCTTCTCAGCAGCTTATCTTTTGGTGGTTTTGGTTCCCTGCAGTACAGTACAATAAGATATTTTGAGAGAGAGGGATAGAGCACATTCATGTAACTTTTATTATTATATATTGTTGTAATCTATTATTAGTTGTTGTTAAGCTATTACCATGCCTACAGACTTTATTATAGGTATTTATGTTCAGACAGTCTGGTTTGACTTACGGTTTTTGACTTTACAGTCGTGCAAAAGTGATACACATTCAGAAGAAACTGCACTTACAGTCCCCATGCAACCATTCTGTTTTTTAGTACAATATTCAATAAATTACATGAGTTATTAAGCACTCTATT
Source organism: Cacajao melanocephalus (assembly GCA_963573385.1). Classification (NCBI taxonomy): domain Eukaryota; kingdom Metazoa; phylum Chordata; class Mammalia; order Primates; family Pitheciidae; genus Cacajao; species Cacajao melanocephalus. Next base: position 33,723 of record CAUYLG010041412.1, on the reverse strand, counting down.
ATAAAATAGGCTTTGTGTTAGATCATTTGGTCAAGCTGTAGGCTAATGTAAATATTCCAAGCACATTTAAGTTAAGCTAGGTAAGCTATGCTGTTTGGCAGATTAGGTTTATAAATGCATTTTCAATTTATGGTATTTTCAACTTACAATGAGTTCATCAGGACATAACCAATCATAAGTTGAGAAGCATCTGTCTAGGAAAAAACATAGTATATACAGGGTTCAGTACTATCCACAGTTTGAGGCATCCACTGGGGGTTTTGGAATGTATCTTCTACAGATAAGGGGGGAACTATTGTAAAATAAGGAAATTATTAAAAAAAATAATAAGAAATGAGACACAACCATAGTACATTACAGTCCTCAGCTGTGAATAATAAATGTAGAGACATCATTATTTAAGTACCTAACATTGATTTAACTAAAAGCTATTAAATACAGAGAAAGGGAAGTAAAAGGAAAGAACAGAGCAGTGTTGAAAGAGTTAATTTCCCATTTTTCATAACATGAAATCAGTCGATGAAGTCCAAATCAATGTAGCAAAACAGCAGTGTATGTAAATATGTAGAAATAAGGAAATTTATAAATCATAGAAGGTTATAGGGAAGAGTCCAAACTGATTGTATACGGAGAGATGAACCCAGAACCGTGGGGAAGGTGGGGCCAAGAATCACAAAGTTTTGTTATAGGCCTTTTCATAACATTTAACTCTGAATCATGCACATGCTTAATTTGATATAAATAAAAAATGAATTAAAGCCAAAAAAGAGAAATGAATTGGAGAATGAGAACTGATTTTTTTCCAACAACTCATTTTAGGATAGGATAAGATATGTTTAAGATTTTCAACCCCATTCTACTGATTCAAGAAGTCTGTATATTCGGTTTCAAACTGGCTCAATACCTGATCTTGGAATTTAGTGGGTACTGGGAACATATCCCAAATACTAGATATGAGCTCCAAGAGATATTGGAAAGTGTTTTTAATGTTCATTTGTGTGCATTTAAATCATTTTGTAGTCTTGTTAGGAGGAAGCGAGAGGACCATCCTGTTACTTTTACTAGACTAAATCATTGTAAATACTTACCTTAATGGAAGGAAGCTCTGGGCCCTAACAGGAATGGCCTAAAAGAACGTAAAAATTCACCAGGGCTGCTGCTTCCTACAGCCATTGTGGGGAAGTCCTGACAATGACACAAAGAACAAATAACAGTGAACATCTGGCCACTGCTGTTTTACCTTGGGCCCTGCAATAGCTGTCCCTCCTCACACTGCCCATTTCCACTATGCATAAAAGAAAAACCAGTTTATTAGAGGTCTCAGGATTAGCTCTTGGAGGAGAAGCTGAATTTTAAGAGAATGCCACGGAGTAATCTAGCCAAGGTAGATTCAGGATAGATTTGGTAATAGAGTAGCTGGCTAAAGAGATGAGGAAAAGATAGTCTGTGTATCTTTTCTAGCACAATGGACATGTATATTTGTAATATCTTCTGTCTGTAGTGAAAGTTCCTCCAAGATTGTATTTAAAGTATCTTTTTCATACCCAGGAAATGTATAAAGCCTCATTTCTAATTTAATGGATATTAGATTTTTATTAACAGTACTGTGGATTACGTTGCTATTCTTGAAAACCCACATTCAAATTTTATTTAACAACTGATTTTAGACAAGAGAGAGATGTACTATTTTCCAAGGAAATTTGAAGTATGTGACCAGCCAGCCTAAGCTATTCAGACCAAAAATGAAAAAATTTTGGCCGGGCACAGTGGCTCATGCCTGTAATCCTAGCACTTTGGGAGGCCAAGGAAGGCGAATTGCTTGAGCCCAAGAGTTTGAGACCAGCCTGGGCAGCATGGCAAAATGCTGTCTGTGCAAAAAATATAAAAATTATTCTGGTGTGGTGGTGCATGCCTGTAGTCTGAGCTACTAGAGAGGCTGAGATGGTAGATCACCTGAGCCCAGGGAGATCCAGGCTGCAGTGAGCTGTGATCATGCCATTGCACTCCCGCTTGGGCAACAGACTGAGACCCCATCTCAAAAAAAAAGAAATTTCAGGATTTTTTCACTAATTATATAGACTATAAACCTCAAAGGTCAGGAGCTGATGGAATTTGTCAGTAATTCAGCGGGAACCATGCAGAGAGGGGAATTTAATCCATGCATTTGGTGGTAATACTGGTGACCTCAACCCTTGGTTTTACTTAGCTGGTACAAAAACAGAATCAAGCATTTCATTGCCTCTTGTGTAAATTACAGCTGTGTTTTTCTGTTGAACTCTTAACAGAAATGTTACAGTGTGAAAGCTATAAACGAAGGATGATGGCTGTCATGTCCTTGGAAGTAATTTGCTTAGCAAATGATCAATACTGGAGATGCATTTTAGATGCAGGTGATGCAAACTCTATTAACTATTTTTTAATGGTATTTTATGTAAGCTATATTTTATTCAGCAGTCATTTTAAAATATATTTTTAATTGTAAAGGAAAAATTTTAGTTCATTTTAGGTTTCTTTTGCTAAGATCACTTCATTTACCTGTCAACCATGTTTTATTTTCCACATGGAAGCTGCACAGGATCAAAAAACTATATAAATTCTATTCGCTTAAAAGCCCACAAAATTAAAAACTGATGTTAAGTATTAATTTAAGTATTGAATTACTTTACCATACTACTCTTATATTTACTTTTATTTAGAAATTATTCCTATTATATAATCTGTACAATTTACTTTTGAAATTATAAATAGCAGATTTAATGTCAGGACTGGTTTGTTACTAGCTCTGCATTTAGAACTTAAGATAATTGCTTAACCTCTCTTAGTTTATTCACTAATAAAATGGCTCCATCCCATAGGATTGATTTGAGAATAGCATTGTCCAGAATAACTTACTGAAATGATGAAAATGTTCAGCTAGGCATGGTAGTTCATGCCTATAATCCCAACACTTTGGGAGGCCAAGGTAGGAGGATAGCTTGAGCTCAGGAGTTTGAGACCAGCCTGGGCAACATAGTGAGACCGTGTCTTTATCTATATCTGTCTACCTGTCTACCTATCTATCTGTCTGTCTATACACACACACACACACACACACACACACACATATATATATATAAGGAAAATGTTCTATTTGAAAATGTCCAATATGGTAGCCACTACCCTAATGTGCTCATTGAAGGCATGTGAGATGCTCCATAAATATTAAATGAATAAATTAAAATTTGATTGATTGTAGATCGTCCCCTAATATATTCCTGAAAACATGTACAAAAAGCTGTATATCCAAAAGGTGAACTATAGACTTAAAGAAGTCATGAGGGATATTTTATTTCAGGTAGCTAAATAAATAAGGTTGTTATTATACCTATTATATTTTCTAGCATTTTGTGTGTGTCCTATAATGTGCTTTCTGTTTATCATTGAATTGATGTAAGTAAAACAGGCATCCAACTGAAGCCAGATTTTCTATTTTCACTATGCCCAACGATTTTCATCTTTGAGCCAACTGTAATTAATGATACTAATGTTGCATTTTTACTAGATTCAGCACTTTTTGTTTTTCACATGCTGGTATAAAATAAGGATAAAATATAATAAAATGCTCAAATAATTGCATAAGCAGTGCCATACACATTGATGCAATAACCAAAACTGAACTCTACAATGTGGTAGCACAAATAGTTTATTTATCAATAATCTTAAGCCAGAATTCGGTGTTTCAAAGATGGCTTAAGGCTACTAATATAAAATGTATAATTGTGCTATAGGAAAATCAAATGTATGAACAATGAGAGCTGCCCTTACCAAAGACAAGATGGAAGGTTTCTTCATGTAGTTTCAAATGATAATTTTATAAATATTTTATGAAATTATTTGCTATTTGTGTATATTGCAATGTCCATAAACATTATTTAAATATTACCATGATATATTGACTACAAAGGGTTACCAATAATTCATGTTTTTTTTTCTTTATTGCTCTTTACATTACAGGCACCATTCCTGCCTTAATCAATCTATTAAAAAGTTCCAAAATAAAACTGCAGTGCAAAACTGTTGGGTTATTAAGCAATATCTCAACCCACAAAAGTGCAGTGCATGCTTTGGTAGAAGCAGGAGGCATTCCATCTCTAATCAACCTACTGGTTTGTGATGAACCTGAACTACAGTCTCGCTGTGCTGTCATTCTATATGATATTGCTCAATGTGAAAACAAAGATGTTATTGCCAAATATGTAAGTTCTTTTCATATACCATTATTTTTAACTGACAATAAATAACTCCCTCATATAGAAGTTACAAAAATAGAAACCCATGTTATTATTCAGTGACAAAACTCTCAGGGAAGAATACAGCAGGGAAAAGGGAGGGAGAGGGAGCCTGGTGAAAAATACTCCACTGAGAAGTTGGCATTTGAGTGCAGTCCAGAAGTAGATAACAGAGTATTTTCTTAAGTTAGCATATGTTGATTACTTCTTGCTGTTTACCAATTACCAGTGCAGTGTCTATAATGGCAAATATTTCCTTTTTTTTGGTTTATTTTTAGAATGGAATCCCAAGTCTGATAAATCTCTTGAACTTAAACATAGAAAGTGTGCTAGTAAATGTAATGAACTGTATACGGGTATTATGTATAGGAAATGAAAACAATCAAAGAGCTGTGAGAGAACATAAAGGCCTCCCATATCTTGTCAGATTTCTGAGTTCTGATTCAGGTGAGCTTCTATCTCTGTATTATTTTATAATGACTGGATATATTAAGTGAAGCAAACATGGACTTGGACTTGTCGTATATGAATAGATGTCCTGAATCTGTCTTAGAATAGATCTAAACATGTGTAATGTAATCTAAATATCTAAAACACAAATTTATTTATGTTTCCTAACTGCTAAACTATGTAGAAAACAGTTAAATTTATTTATTTATTTATTTGAGACGGAGTCTCACTCTATTGCCCAGGCTGAAGTGCAATGACACAATCTCAGCTCACTACAACCTCTGCCTCCCGGGTTCAAGCAATTCTCCTGTCTCAGGCTCCCAAGTAGCTGGGATTACAGGTAGGCACCACCACGCCTGGCTAATTTTTGTATTTATAGTCAAGATGAGGTTTCACCATGTTGGCCAGGCTGGTCTCATGATTTACTGCTGGTCTCATGATCCACCTGCCTCAGCCTCCCAAAGTGCTGTGATTACAGGTGTGAGCCACCACACCTCGAAGAAAACAGTTAAATTTGAACTGCTGGGCTTATAAAATTAATTGACTCTCAAAGGCATATTCTTAAAAAATGTTTAATTAGGCATGTTTATCAATGGAAGTATTGGCATGAATGATTTAAAAAATGAGAATATATGTTACCTGGGGTAAACAGTACACATATTGATCATGGGTAGCTATTTTGCAAGTGACAACAAGGGCTTCAGATTTGTTAGATATTTGATGTTAAAATTCAAGGTCATTAGGAAGCATTAGGCCAATTATCAGTTCCTAAAGTGCATCTCACTATCAAGAATATCAAAAGCCATGAGGCAGTTTCTGTAGCTACTGCAAATGATCTTTTAGGTTCTGTAAGAATAATCTCATTCCAGTCAGCACATGTAACAGTGTAAACTCCAAATATATGTCTTTCCCCAAATCTGGGGGAAGAGAAAATTGGGAAGACTTGCCCATTTTCTTTCTGCTCAGCATATCATGTGGCTTCCTCTTCCAGTTCACCAGGAATATATACAAAATAAATACATTGGTTAACATGTAAGTCAAGATTATGAATAAGAGGAATATAGAAGCAAGCTTTCCTTTACTTTAAAACTTCAAATTTAAGCAAGTGTCATCTTCTAAGAACCTCTATCATGTGGTGACATCATTTGAAAGCCCTCTCCCTTCATAACAAATTCCTTACACTCTGTTCAAGTGTTCTTCCATGCTTATTATGCTCTACTTTATTCTTTAAGAATAGCGTTAGAGGCTGGGTGAGGTGGCTCACGCCTATAATCCCAGCACTTTGGGAGGCCGAGGAGGGTGATCTACCTGAGGTCAGGAATTCGAGACCAGCCTGGCCAACATGGTGAAACTCCATCTCTACTAAAAATACAAAAATTAGCTGGATGTGATGGTGTGTGCCTGTCGTCCCAGCTACTCGGGAAGCTGAGGCAGGAGAATCACTTGAACCTGGGTGGCAGAGGTGGCAGTAAGCCGATATTGTGCCACTGTACTCCAGCCTGGGCAACAGAACGAGACTGTCTCAAAAAGGAAAAAAGGATAGCACTAGAGAGGGTCAGCTTTTATGTATATTTTAACCATATAATTTTTATTAATTTATAGTCATTTATCTTTTTTGTGTTTTATCTCATTAATTATAATTTAAAGATAAGGGACTAGGTCTTCTCTTTCTGCTTGCCTTTTCTCAGTCCCAGATGCTGTAACAAAGTACAAGTTGTAGCAACAATTTGAACAAATAATAAATGAGTTCATGGAAGAAAACTATAGTATGAAATAAATTATTGAAATAATTTCTTTTGGGGCTCTTGCCTTACCGGAAACCTAAATAAAGTATTTTTTCCTATACCATAATCTATATTATCTCCTCACTTCCAGGAAGAAAACTTAATTTTGAAATAAATTTTAATTATTATTTTTTTAGGTAAGCCCCCATAAATAACTTCAGTGCTTTAACAAATAAACTCTTGGATGTTAGCTGGATTGTTAAGGTATAGGAGATCACAAAAGCATATTGTTAATTCTAATGTCTTCTTAACCATGTGAGCTACTCTAAGATTTCATGTATTAAAATGGCCCAAAGTAGATTCACATACAGTTTCTTGAGAAGATGGATTTGTTAACATCTCCTTAGTCTGAATCTCTGTGTCTAGAGCAAGCCTACCTTTGCTAAGTTTGGTTTGTTTTAGGCCTTTCCTTCACCCATTTAGCTGCTTGTATTCACACTCTTATATACATTTATTCATGCATGCATGCTTTCATTCCTACAATGCTTCTGATTTCATATGGCACCCAACTTTCCTGTTCTGTGTTATCAACAAAAGTTTATATGACACCATCACAGAAACTCAAATATGTAACAAAAGCATACAAAATGCTTTTTCAATTTCAAACTGAGAAAAACTTCAATGATCACCTCATTTTTTTTCTTGGAATGATTATTCACATATTTCTGCAGAAATGTATTTTCTCCAGACCCTTTGTGATGTTATATAATATGTAGTATTATGTACTCCTTACATTCTAAAATCTGAAAACTTTGGAATTAAAACTTTGAAATTATGACCTCAAAAGTTTTAGATAAGTCTGCCTTCACCATTAGTCCTCCTTTACCCACCTCTTAAAGTTGGAGTTCTCTAAGCTTCCATTCTTGTCATGCTGCTGCTTTCACTCAGCATATTCAAAATCTTATTTACTCCGAAGGAACTCTGGTAGGGTTACAATCTATTCTTCCCCAGTTCTTTTTTTTTTTTTTTTTTTTTTTTTCCTGTGAGACGGAGTTTTGCTCTTGTTGCCCAGGCTGGAGTGCAATGACGCGATCTTGGCTCACTGCAACCTCCGCCTCCCGGGCTCAAGTGATTCTCCTGCCTCAGCCTTCCGAGTAGCTGGAATTACAGGCATGCGCCATACCTGGCTAATTTTTGTAGTTTTTTTTAGTAGTGAAGGGGTTTCACCACGTTGGCCAGGCTGGTCTTGGACTCCTGACCTCGCCCACCTCAGCCTCCCAAAGTGCTGGGATTACAGGTGTGAGCCACCACAGCAGGCCTCTTCCCAGTTCTTTATCCACATCCCCGACGTCTTCCCTGAGCTTTAGAGCTAGTTTGGATTACTGAAGAGCTAAGTAAAGACACTTCCCTCTTTTGAGAATTTGGGTCCAGATGAGAAATAGACAGGAATCAAATAGAGATCAAAACTTCAGCCTTATTGTTGGAAAGCTTGCTTCAAGAAAACAACAAAAAGTGCCAAAAAGAACCTACACTGTGTTTGCAATGACTCATTCTTTGAACTAAAAAATTAGGTAACTCACTATTCTCATAAGGAAGGATGAATAAGGGGTAAACTTTTATTCTTAATATTTCTGAGTTTGCCATGGGTGGAGAAATTTCTACTTTTTGTACTGATGCAGGGTAAGAGAAAGAATGGTTTTCCCCACACTCTCTTAATTTTATTAAACTTTAAGGGTTAACATTCCAAATGTTACTTGAGTGATCTATCTAAAATGTAAAGTTAATATCTTCTTCTTTAAATTACTCAGTGACTGTCTATCACCTAGGATATGGTCCACATTTCCAGCATGGCCTATAAGCCCTTTTTACTTTCCTACTTCAAGAGAAAATGACCTTCCTGTCACTCCCCTCTGATGTTAGTCTCAAGTAATACTGAACTTATTGCTATGTTCTTTACTCTGGCCTTTCCTTTTGTTCTACAAGGTCAAGGGCCTTGTTTCGTTGGTTCACCATTGTTTCCCTAGTGCCTGGGACAGTGTCTAGCACATAGTAGCTATTCAATAAATACGCATTGAATAAATAAATGATTAGATGATTAAATGAAAAAAATACTCATAACAATAGAAATAACATATTTGACATAAATTGATATAAAGTGGGTAAAGAAGTTGGTATGAACAATAAGGCTTTAATAGAGAGATGATTAACCTTGATAGTATATGAAAAAACAAATGCTGCATTATAGAGCATCTAAAGGATATCAGTAGATGCATGAATGCACAAACACTTTTCTATCTAGTTTTGCTTTTGGAAATATGTTGATATTCTACATAATAAAAAAATTAAATCTACAAAGCTGGGGGAAATGAAAACGGAAAGAAATAAACAAATTGTATAACTAGATTTAAAAAGAAAAAAATGAATACAAATAATTATAAACACAGTGCATTATATACCCTCTTTCTAAGGGTAAACACAAAACAAACTACACACAGATCTTGAGTTCTTTTTAGTGAGCTTGTATGTCATAGTGATATGGGTAGAACAAATCTGAACCCATGTGATAAGTACTGTAGGACTAAAGAGATGAATACATGTGTTGATATTATTAAGTTCTTCTTGTGCAAAGAAATGTGCAGAATGTAGGATAACAATAAAGAACCTTGTGGGGTTGGGGTTGGATTGGAATTGGAAGTATATGTGTGTGTATACACATATACATATATATGTATACATATATATGAATTCATATATACATATACACACACATATCTACGTTGTGTGTGTATATATATGTACACACACACATACATATGTGTGTGTGTGTGTGTGTGTGTGTGTGTGAGATCCAGAAGCAATTCTATTTCAGTAGCAATGAGCACACCTAGCACCAAAATCTTGGTTTCTAAATATCATCCCTCATTAAAAGGAACCAGAGCTTTTTGGAGAAATAGTTGATTCCAGGGCAGGGGCAGAAAAGGTATATGGTGAGTCAGGAATCATCATATGATGACAGAAAGTAATAAAATACATTTTTTTTTTAAAAAGGGGGAGGCATATCTATAGGACACAAGGACAACCTGGAGGGGCTCCCACTGGCCAAATCTTAGACAATTTGAGTACCAATGTAAATAAGAAAATACACTGGGCACAGTGGTTCATGCCTAAATCCCAGCACTTTGTGGGGTGAAGATGGGCAGATAGCTTGAGTTCATGAGTTCAACATCAGCTTGGGCAACATGGCAAAATCTCATCTCTACTAAAAATGCAAAAATTAGCTGAGCGTGGTGGCACACACCTGTATTCCCAGCTACCTGGGAGGCTCAGGTGGGAGGATAGCTTGCGCCTGGGAGGCAGAGGTTGCAGTGAGCTGAGTTCGTGTCACTGCATTCCAGCCTGGGTAAGACAGTGAGATTTTGTCTCAAAAAAAAAAAAAAAAAAAAAAATAAAGAGGGAGAGAGAGAGAAAAGAAAATTAATGGGTTATAAATCATTGAATAAAATAGGAGCCCATGCACTCATCCTGATAATAATTGGATAAATAAGGAAACAAATAGAGAATAAGGTAGGGCTCTTCCTTACAGCAGAATGCCAACAAATGTGAAGGAGTGGTAGATTTGGAAAATTAGTATTGTGCAAACAGCATAGTAAAGATTGGTTCAGGCAAAAATTATAAATGGTTGCTAAATTTTGGGGACAAATGTTGATATTTACATGGCCTTAAAGTGTTTTGTTCCCTGTTAGTTGCAAGAGGGAAAATACCAATATAGAGTAGAGAAACTGGGTGATCAAAAGTAACATCACCAATGAGGAATAGATGGACATTATATAACTCCACAGAGATATCCCCAGAACATAATAACTTTTTTTTTTTTAATGGGGTTGCTATGTTGCCTGGGCTGATCTTGAACCCCTGGGCTCAAGCAATCCTCCCACCTGAGCCTCCTAAGTTGCTGGGATTACAGGCACACACCACTGCACCCAAGCCATAATGTCATTTTAAAAATATTCTGGATGGAGGTGCATATCTTGAGTCACAAGGAAACATCAAACAAGCCAACATAGAGAAAAATTCCTAAACTAAATGACCCATATTTGTTAAAAATGTCTAAGTCATAAAAGACCAAAAAAGCCCCTGAGAAAAGGTTCCAGATTATAGTATACTAAAGAGACATAACTAAGTGCAATACATGGTCCTGGTCTGGATCATATACTGGAAGAAAGTAAATATGATAAAGGACATTAATGGGACAATCAACACAGTATGATTAAAGTATTGCATCTACTAATTGCCCTGTAATTACCTCAGAGGATAGCCTTGTTTTTAGTAAATACACACTAGATTATTAAAAAGATAAAAGGCCATGATGTTTGCGTGCAACAAATCCTCAAATTTAGAAAAGTAGATTATATACATAAATGGATAGAAAAGCTCAATGTGGCAATATATTAAAAACTTATAAAATCCAGGTAATTGTATACAGGAATTCTCTGACTTATTCTTACAACTTTTCTGTAAGTTAAAAAAATGCAGCTGGTTAAAAGGATATAGGAAAATGTTTAGACTCACCAGTACCAAAAATATAAAACAAAATGAGACAGCATTTTCATCTACCAAAGTAGCAAAGTTGATGTATTTATTTTTAATGATAATACTGATACTCAAAATGGATGCCGCAAACCACCATGGCACTGTATACCTATGTAATAAACCTGCATGTTCTGCACATGTGTGCCGGAACTTAAAGTATAATAATAAAAAATAAAATTAAGACAATCAAAACAAACAAACAAAAGAACACCCACAGTGCAACTGGTTAAAAGAATATAGGAAAATGTTTAGGCTCACCAGTACCAAAAATACAAAACAAAATGAGACAGCATTTTTGTCTATCAAATTAGCAAAGTTGATGTATTTATTTTTAATAATACCCATACTCAAAAAAAAGTGTAACTGGTTAAAAGAATATAGGAAGATGTTTAGGCTCACAAATACCAAAAATACAAAACAAAATGAGACAGCATTTTCATCTATCAAATTAGCAAAGTTGATATATTTATTTTTAATAATACCCATATTCAAAAAAATACAGTAACATTGATACTTTTGAACTCTGATTATTGAAGGCTAAGATGCTATTATCATTTTTGTTGAGCAATTTACTGAGATGTACTGAGTTATTCCAGTAATTCCTGAGCCTCTATGCTAAGGGGGAAAAATACAGGCATGAAGGAAATAACTTATGTGTCAAGAAAATTTCTCCTGGAATTGTTTAAAAAAGTAAAAAGTTGGATACAACATATTTCAAAATGTGAATAGATAAGGACATGTGATATACTCACCTGTTAATGGAATATTTAAAAGGCACTGATGTTCATAAAGAATCTGAAAATGAGGCTGAGCGCAGTGGCTGACACCTGTAATCCCAGCACTTTGGGAGGCTGGGGGGGGTAGATCCCTTGAGTCCAAGAATTGAAAACCAGCCTGGGTAACCTGGTGAAACCATGTCTCTTTAAAAAAACACAAAAATTAGCCAGGCATGGTGGTGTACACTTGTAGTCCCAGCTACTTAGGAGACTGAAGTGGGAGGATGGCTTGAGCCCAGGAGGCGGAGGTTGTAGTGAGCTGAGATCATACCACCGCACTCCAGCCTGGGTGATAGAGCCAAACCTTGTCTCAAAAAAGAGGGGAGAGGAATATTTTAATGGTAAGTAAAAATGCAGGTTATTGTTTTAAAATACAACTATATTAAATACATCTGTAACTATCTAAATCTATCTTCATAAGAAATAGTGCATGAGATTATGCCAAATGTTTGATTGTGTTTAGGTGGTAAATCTAGCCAGTTTTATTTATTTTTATTTTTCTTTATAAGAAAATATAAAGAAATGTAATATTTCTATTTTTCTATAAGCTTTCTATAAATTTGATTTTATAATATGGGAAATGAATAATATGCTACACTTTGTTATTATTACTTTTCATAAAGTTTATTTAATTTGTTCTTAAATTTATTTGAAGATGTGTTGAAGGCTGTATCTTCTGCTGCAATTGCTGAGGTTGGGCGTGACAATAAGGAAATTCAGGATGCTATAGCTCTGGAGGGAGCGATTCCTCCTCTGGTGGCTCTTTTTAAAGGGAAACATATTAGTGTCCAAATGAAAGGTGCAATGGCTGTGGAATCACTGGCAAGTCACAACCCTTTTATACAGAAAGCATTTCTGGAAAAATCATTAACTAAATATCTTTTAAAACTCCTAAAGGTAGGAATTTTATGATTACTTGTCATTTTTCTTAGATGATACATTCTATTTTGAATTGTTAAGTGAATAGAAAAACTAAACCAATTCTGTAATAAACATTGTATAAAATATACATTCCTAAAGTATTCAATAAATGTTCACTGAATTAATGAAATATTTTCTAAAATAGGCATTTCAAATAGATGTTAAGGAACAAGGAGCCGTTGCACTTTGGGCCTTGGCAGGACAAACACTAAAACAACAAAAATATATGGCAGAACAGATTGGATACAGCTTTATAATAAATATGCTTTTGTCACCATCCGCTAAAATGCAGTATGTTGGTAAGTTATTTTCCTTATTTTATTTTTTAGAGACAAGATCCTGCTGTATTGCCCAGCCTGGCATGCGGTGGCACAATTATAGCTCACTGCAGCCTCGAACCCCTGGGCTCAAGTGATCCTTCTGCCTCAGCCTCCTGAGTAGCTGGGATTACAAGTGTGAGTCCCTGTGTCCTCTGCATATTGTAGAACAGCAGCCCTGGAGTATCATACATGTCTCTTGCTTTTCTTTATCAGGAGGTGAAGCTGTCATAGCTCTAAGTAAGGACAGCAGGATGCACCAAAATCAAATATGTGAAAGAAATGGAATTGCACCATTGGTTCGCTTACTAAGAATTAGTAAGATTGCTGAAGGCACGCTTCTCAGTGTCATCAGAGCAGTGGGATCCATTTGTATTGGTTTGTATACTTATTCTCAATTTCTTAAATATCTTTAAGAACAAGAACAGAGTTGGGCAGAGAAGTGATAATTAATCTCTCGTCCTCTCTATCCTCACTGTTTGAGCCCTAAATGGTATTTAATGTATAAAAGACTATTACAACTTTAAAAATTTCTCTAAGAACTTGGTCAGTAAAAGTAGTATAATTAAGAATTTTATGTCAGTCTTGCTCTTGAACTATGGCTAGAAAGGAAAACTAGGACAATAAGCCTTGGCTATTTTGACTGAAAGCAATCTCTTTTTTAAGTTTAAGAGAAAAATAGGTCTTTTGAATATCAAGAACTATATGTTTTTGAAGATACAGAAGAGTTTCTAATGCTGGGGCACATTCTTGAATGTCTCTGTAATGATCATTTGTTTATATAACATAGAATTTCATTGCAAAGGAATTGACATTTTGGGGTACCTAAGAAAATGTGTAACTGTCAGTTGTGACTCACCAAAAGTTAAAATTTGGGTTCTTGCTGACCTTGATGAATGCAGCATGCTGACTGTAGACTGCTTCTTGCAAACAAGAGGAAAAACAATCTTTATTTCCAGATCACTGAATTTCCTCAAAAATAGTCCAGCTGAATGAAGTATAATAGGAATTGATTCTAACATTTTTTTTTTTCTGTGCTTGCCAAAAGTTTCTTGCATAAATTCATTCACGATTCCAAGACAATCAGCCAGAGAAGATGTTTCTTTTTTCGGCCAGACACTCTGACATAAATTACAGTAATTTCTAAAGTTCTAGTAAATGATAACATATATGCAAGGTTTCCTGATATGCATACACACGTACCTAATCAAGTTTCTTCTCATTAGTTCATTTCAAAGCTGTCCACATCAGCTCAGTGTGTGTGAGAGTGTGTGTGGGGGTGGGGGGGGGGTGGGGGCAGTTTGCAGACACAAAGATGTTCTTTTTTTCTTCAAACTTCCCTAGATACAATATGTAGGTGACTTCTCTTCACTGTTCACTGAAAGGTTCAATCTTGTGTTCATATTTAATCCATTTATTTAGGGTTAACCCATTTATATAACCCCCCTGTATATTTATTGTGACATTTATTGGCAAAAGAACAGAATTAAAATTGTTTGTCCATGTTCACTAGAAAGAAACGTTTCTCAACAAGAAATTGCAAGGAGTGGAAAAAAAGAGTTGAGTTTCTCTGGTGAGATTAGGCCTGCAATTTAAAGTAGTATGTCATAAAGAGACATAGTAAGATTATCTTTTAGGCGTGTATAATTTAAGAAACCTATAAATTTTAACTTGGTGATTTACTCTAGTCATTTTTGTAAAAATAAACTTTTTATAGAAAATAATGGAACTATGAACTTAAGTACCTCACATATAATATTTCTTCAATAAATGATAGCTGTTATTATTATTCATTTCCAATTTCTTTGTGACTATTAGGAAGCCATTCACAATTCTAATAAGCTCTCCATGTTTATTCACGTTGCCTTTTAAAAAATTAATTGAGGCCTAGGCCTATTAAAATAGTGTCAATATAGCACACCATTTTGTAATTTACTAACCAGATTACCTTAGAACACTTTGTCAACCAAAAATATCAACCTATGTTTGGCTTTACCATTTACAAGATGGAAAAAAATATTACCTCATTGGTGTGGACTCTTACAGGTGTAGCCCATACAAGCAATCCTGTCAGTCAACAATTTGTTGTAGATGAAAATGCCTTTCCAGTACTTATCCAACTACTAAGAAATCACCCTTCTCCTAACATTAAGGTATATATAAAGGTTTACATTTTTTAATGATATGGTAAAAATTAACAGAAATGTAATTTTTAAGAAAATTTTGTATCTTTATGCAAGTTCATAAATGTAAAAACATTTAATCTTTTAGACTAAATCCCATTTTTCTTGGAGAAATAAGCCAAAAATAAAAATAAATAAAATCCTAGAAGTTTTAAAAAGGTTGCTTCAAACTATAAGATCCTAGTAAATTTTATTAAAATAGGGTTTCTTCAAATATGACAAGAAAATCTTATGTTTTTACTCTTCAAAGACATTTTTTCCTCAGATATTTGATTATTTATTTATAGAACTTCTTCCCTACCTCCCTAGATATCAGTTGCTAAAACTGGGCAGGGATAATGTGTGACTTATATGGCAATATTTCTCAAATATTAGTGAATCTTGTCAGTACTACACCTCAAACCAGCCCTGCCTTTTGCCAAGCAGCCTCTGCTGGCTGGAAGTAATAGTTTTAAAGGTAGGACATTACAAAGAATTATTGTGAGTTGTTGGGGGTCATTCAGTCTTCCATTTACTTCCACTAAAATGCCTTTAATAAAATGACGTTTACATCTATTCAAATACTTTTAATCAGGCTTTAGAAATTCAGGACATCTATAGTTGGCTAGGCAAGAAATTATAACAGCAAAAAATTATTTTATCTTCAAAATTTGGTATGTACACTGTTAGAGATGAGAAAATAGAAGTAACATAGGAGGACAATATCTAAGTAAATAGTTTTTTGTTTTTTTTTTTTTTTAAAGACAGAATCTCACTTTTGCCCAGGCTGGAGTGCAGTGGCACCATCTCAGCTCACTGCAACCTCCACCTCCTGGGTTTAAGTAATTCTCCTGCATCAGCCTCCTGAGTAGCTGGGATTACAGGTGTGTACCACAACGCCTGGCTAATTTTTATATTTTTGTAGAGATGGGGTTTCACCATGTTGGCCAGGCTGGTCTTGAACTCCTGACCTCAAGTGATCTGCCTGCCTCAGCCTCCCAAAGTGCTGGGATTACAGGTATGAGCCACTGTACCCAGGATGTTTCTCTTTTTAATCTTTATTTATTTATTTAAATTGAGATGGCATCTCTCACTCTGTCAGCCAGGCTAGAGTGCAGTAGTGCAATCTTGGCTCACCGCAGCCTCTGCCTCCTGGGTGAGGTGATCCTCCCACCTCAGCCCACCGAGTAGCTGTGACGACAGGAGTGCACCACCATGCCTGGCTAATATTTGTATTTTTTTGGAGATGGAGTTTCGCCATTTTGCACAGGTTGTTCTTGAACTCCTGGGCTCAAGAGATCCTCTCACTTTGGCCTCCCAAAGTGATGCGATTATAGTCATGAGCCACCACATCCAGTGCATTTTTTAAAGAAATGTGTGTTTTATCAGAAAAAAAGTATCCATCTATATTTCAGTGCATATTTTCAATGAGTTTTGAACTTTGTTTAAATAGACCATAAACATATTTCAATACTTTTTCTCCAAATAAGATTCTATAATGGACAAAATGTTTTGCAATAATTCAGTAATCATACTTTTCAAATTCATAATGTTTTTTATAGAAATGCATAGTATAGTACTTTAAAAACGTATCTGAGTCCCGATAATATACAAGATTCATCTTCCTAATGGGCTTCAGAATGTGCATTAAATGGTTCCAGAACTAGAGGAGGAAAAAATAGCAGTACTATTCCTTAGTACTAGTCCCCAAAGCTCTGCTTAAATTAATAGGTGCTGCGTCAAAGTCTTACAACTCAATGATCAGTAGTTAACAAGCAGTTCAAAATAGCTTTTTTAATCTATGTCAAAAAATTAAAACTTTTTTTAAATATGGAAGGGATACAACTATGCACTTAGGATAATACCTTTTTACATACTCTGTTGGCCCTTGTTCCCTTCTCCAGTGCCCTCAAATGGAACTCTGTGGTTGGTCTCTAAACACAGAGAGAAAGGATATCTTCTCAGCTGTTAAAAATCATGAGGGAGTTGTTAAGTGCAGCTATTTCACTAGTAAGATAACTGGAATCAATGGATTATATTTTGTCCGATTTTATAGTATCTTTCCACAATGTATCCCGTATAAATGCCTGCACAATGAAATGTGTGATTTCATAAAATGAAGTGAAAAATAATTTCTGAAAACCACATATTTAGGTTGAAGTGGCATTTTCCTTGGCATGCATTGTCCTAGGGAATGATGTATTACAGAAAGACTTACATGAAAATGAAGGATTTGAGTATGCTGATGTCCTTTATCTTCTTCACTCAACAGAAAAGGTAATACTTTTACAAAATATTGAGGGTCATTTAGAAAAAAATGGTTTTTATACCACATCCTCAAATTATCTTCAAGTCTTCTTCATGGCAATATTCAATGTATTATTTAAGAAAAGACGTAAAAGATCTCTCTGTAGGTCATTAGTTTATAATAATGTAATAATACTGCTCCATATTTTTCTGAGTTTTCCCATTTCATTATTGAAATGCAGTAATTTTAACGTTTGGTGATGAGTCAAAAAACAAATTTCTTCTGTCCCAAATCAAATTTTAAAAATAATTTTATGTGCTTTCAGCCCTCAGTCATTCACTTCTTATCCAATATGCTAAAGTGGAGCTTCTCAAACTATTTGTGATGAAGAAATAGCTTTTTCCCAGCAATTTATTATGGAGGGATTTTTTTTAACTTTCAAAATTTTGAAATAATCTTAGACTTTCCAAAAATTTATAAAACTAGTATTCTGGCATATCCTTCATCTAGTTTTCCCAAATGTCAACTAGAACATTAACACTGATACAATACTATCAACTAATCTGCAGACCTTATTTAAATTTGGCCAGTTTTCTCAGCAATGTCCTTTTTTTGGTTTTGTTTTTAATATTTTTAATTAAAAAATTATTTTTATTTTTTCAATGTCTACTTTTTGTTCCAGAATCTAATCCAGGGTCTCATATTACATCTAGATGTCTTGTCTCTTTAGCCTCCAGTTTGTGAAGCCCAGCCCTTCTTTGTTTTTCATGGTTTCATTGGTCTTTTATGATTTCAACATTTTTAATGAATCCAGGCCAGTTATAGAATATCCCTCAATTTGACTTTGATGTTTTCTCGTAATTAAATTGAAGTTAGGCCTTTTGGCAAAAATATCACAGAAGTAATGTAGTCCTCTTGACTCACCTTTCCAGTACATCATATCATGAGGCATATGATGTTGATGTATCTTACTGGTAATGTTAACGTTGATTACTTGGTTAAAATGGGAATCTGCCATATTTCTTCACTCACTGTTTTTCCTTTTGTAATGAATAAGTATCTTAAGGTGAGACACTTAGAGATTACGCAAATATTTTGTTTCGCATCACACTTTTGCTCACCAATCTTAACATCCATTGATGCAACAATAATAAATGTAACATTTGCCTAAGGGCAATAAAAAATTCCCTTCTTCCTTCTACGATTATTAGTTCATATTCAACTGTAAAGAAGATTTGTTTCTGTTCAATGTTTGTTCTCAGTTTTGTTATCCCACTGTTAACGATTTTGTGGACTGTCACTGGTTCACAGACCACACTTTCAATAGCACTACCCTAGAGAAATGAGAGCTATTTTCTACAGGGCACTTCACAACCAGGAAGAAAATTGCCAATGACGTTTCTTTCAGTTCTGTGAGATTTTAAAGGAATCAAGGAGGGTCAGGAGGTGGGTGGGAATAAAGTCATGTTATTTTTTTAATATAAAATTTTGCTCTACTGTGGTACACAAAAAGGAAAGTGCTGCTATAAAAATATGGGAAATATTTTGGGAGGTCAAGGTGGGCAGATCACCTGCGATCAGGAGTTTGAGACCAGCCTTGCCAATATGGTGAAACCCTGTCTCTACTAAAGAGACAAAAATTAGCCAGGCATGGTGGCACATGCCTGTAGTCCCAGCTACTTGGGAGGCTGAGGCAGGAGAATCACTTGAACCCGGGAGGTGAAAGCTGCAGTAAGCCAAGATCGCACCACTGCACTCCAGGCTTGGGGACAGCACTAGATTCATTTCGTCTCAAAAAAAAAAAGAAATATATATATATATTAATGTATATGATATATTTATGTATATGATATATAAATATATAATATATAAATATATATTAATATATATAATATATATATGGATATACATGTGTATATATACATATATATGAATTCAATATATATATATACATTCAGTGAAAAATAATAGAGTGAGGAGACTAAATGAATGTCTGACTGACTCTCTAAGCCACCTTTTGCCCCTCTCTTCCTTCCAGATTTTACTCTCATTACTTTACTCATGTGCACCCTTCTTTTCACTTTTCTTTTACTACACATTCCACTCTCAAGTATTCTGCCTTCGCTCCCACTTTGTTACCACCAGCTTCACTCTCTAGACCCTTCATTTGTTTTATAATAGATACATTCTCGTGCATTAGTTCTACAAATGATAGAGAATCTTAGAGAACTAGAAGGTTTAAGTATAAACCAAAGGATTTATCTGGACGTGGCTAAAATTTTTAATTCTAAGGATCATCACAAAGCAAGTTAAAAGTCCCCTAGGGTTTCTTGTACTGTATTTTGTATCAAATGACCTGCACTGTAGAGGCACATTAGTGCTCTTAGGGCTTTAGAAACAGTACTGAACTACTGTGGTCCTTCATTAAACCTATAGTGGGAGACTTCAGATAACAAAGACGTGTTGTAGAAGTTAAACGGGAGGGAGGGATGTTCAGCAGTTAAATATTTCACTGAATGAATAGCTATCTTATGGATAATAACAGATATGCAATAAAAATTAGGTCAGGAACCCAGGAACCTAGCCACATCAATATTGTCACATGGAGATGCAGTAAGTTATGTGTTGTTTTTAGATTATAATTTAACTATTCTCATGCTACCAAACTAGAATAATATATGAAATGAACCATTGAGATTGATTTCCACAAGCCACATAAAATTAGTCACATTAATTTAGTTACTGTTATTCTATTCTTTTTAATCAACTCAAATATGTGGCCTAATTAATTATGAATATACTTTTGAAGAAATGTTAGTGAGCATAAATAACAGGCACTCTTCTCCCATTCATAAATCACAGTGTGTATAAAGTGAAAATAAGTAACCAGTGGGTAAAACCACCTTGGTAGATAGGTAAATGAAAATATATATGAAGTAAAGAGTTTAAGACAGTTGACATTTGGGAAAAAAGGTATGGAAAAATATGTCTTTCTTCAAGGATTAATTTTTAGCCCTCTGAACTGGGAATAGCTAACTTGGTTCTTATCCTGTATCTGATACTAGCTGGCATGGTAGAAGTAATCAAACTATGGGATTCATTTTGAAACATTAATATCCACTTTATAATCTAAACTATTTACTGTAGACTTCCACAGTGATACTGCAGGAGTGAACCCTACATGGAAAAGAAGTGGAAATCGGTCAAGTCTTAGCATATTTCTGTTACTTCCCTCTATCTGACCTTGATACACAATGCATGCCCCTTTGGTTCATTTCCCATTGCCATTCCTTCCTACTTGGCTCTAGGTTCTATTCTGCTATCTGTTAATCCACACTTTGACCAGGACTGAGACCTAGTTTCTCAAGCTTGACTGTACCTAATACCTTTCTTTCTGCCTGTTGCTAGGTGACCATTGTGTGTGTGTGTGTGTGTGTGTGTGTGACTTTTATTATGGGAAATTTCAAATATATATAAAATGAAAGGGTAGCATAATGAATCTAAATGTTCCTGTGACCCAGCTTCAGCAGTCATCAACTCATAGCCAATCTTATTTCATCTGTACATCCACTCACTTCTACTGAATTATTTTCAAAGCAAATTTCAAGCACCATATAATTTTATCTATAAATATTTCAGTATGTACATGCAGCATTTTAATATTATGATTAATAGTGGCAGAAGAAAATTCAGGGCTGGGTGTGGTGGCTCATGTCTGTAATCCCAGCACTTTGGGAGGCTGAGGCGAGCGGATAGCTTGAGCTCATGGGTTCAAGACCAGCCTGGGCAACATAGCGAAACCCTGTCTCTACAAAAAATACAGGAAATTAGCCGGGTGTGGTGGCACACGCCTTTAATCTCAGCTACTTGGGAGGCTGAGGTAGGAGCATTGATTGAGACTGGGAGGTGGAAATTGCAGTGAGCCAAGATTATGCCACTGTACTCCAGCCTGGGTGACAGAGAGTGACTCTGTCAAAAAAAAAGAAAAAAAGAAAATTCACTAAGATTAATTAGTTCTCTCTGTGTGTACTACATTGTTCAAATAACACACTAATAATACAATATAATTGAATTATTTTTAATATTAAAAATAAAATTTAGTAATAAGATTTTATCTTTTGAATCTTTCTGGAAGATTTACCATACTTACATAGCTTTGGCAAGCAGACTAATTCTACGGAAGAAACTAGCTTTTGCTGTCTGCCCAGCCTCAGAATGTTAAAATATGATTCTTAAAAATATTTTTCTCCTATTCTTCCTTAAAATATAGTACAATGGAATTTTACAAATGAATTTAAGAGATGATATGGAATACCCAATAATGCGTGGAATGCAATAGATAACATGCTATACAAGAGAAGTTTTCATTTATCAACTCTACTTTGAAATGTTGAAAATTATAACATTCTGGAGTAACTCTGTTATCTATTTTCTCTAGTAATGTCATATTCTACTCCCAGTGATAAGAATGTAATATATTTTAATGCACCAAAGTCTATTATGTTGAGTAACATGATCAATGAAGTTCACTATAATGCATGTTTCTCCTATTTTTAGGATATTTGCTTAAGAGCAGGGTATGCATTAACCCTTTTTGCCTTCAATAATCGCTTTCAACAATACATAATATTGGAAAGTGGAATAATGACCATATCTATTTTTGAACCTTTTCTTCAATCAACAATTGAAACTGAGAAGGCAATGGCAGCATTTCAGGTATAAAATCAGAGAGTAATTCCTCAAAGTAATAAATATGTCATTTTGTGAAAACTTGAAAATTACAACAATTTGGAGGCCCAGAAAAATGTTTACTTATTTGTAAAAATTTAGTAATTTGCATATAAGCCCCTCTACCTCATAAAAACTCCATTATCTATGATTGCTTCATTAATATAGAATCTTACAAGTTACAAGACGCTTATGCCTTTATACCTCATCTGATGTTTATAATAAGCCGGTGGGTTGACAATCAGGCAGTATTATTTTCATTACCCCATATTAAAGGACATAGGTAGGCTCAGCACAGTGTCTTACGCCTGTCATCCCAGCACTTTGGGAAGCCAAGGTGGGCAGATCACCTGAGGTTGGGAGTTTGAGACCCGCCTGACCAACATGGAGAAATCCCATCTCTATTAAAAATTCAAAATTAGCCAGGTGTGGTGGCACATGCCTGTAATACCAGCTGCTTGGGAGGCTAGGGCAGGAGAATTGCTTGAACTTGGGAGGCGTAGGTTGCGGTGAGCTGAGATTGCGCCATTGCAGTCCAGCCTGGGCAACAAGAGCCAAACTCCATCTCAAAAAAAAAGAAAAATAAAAAAAGAAATAGGTAGAAAAACATGTTAGCATCCAAGACAGGTTTTCTAACTGTAAATCTTTAGTTGATCACACTGATCCTTCAAACTAATAACAATTGTATGTATCTGTGAAGTCTTATTCTATTTTCTATCCTCTGCCCTTTAAGAGAAGTACTTCCTATGAACTCATATTGAAAGAGTGCAAAAGTTGCAACTGTTGTAGGAAGAATAAGAGCACTTCCTATGGTCACTGCTATGACCAGACAGGAACAAGTGCTCTTAACTCTCCCCTCCAACTACATGATGCTTCTATTGAGTCCTCTAAATACTTCATTTACTCTTCTAAGAAGTATCAAAAGAATAAAAAAATTTAAAAAAATTACAAAAGTGTGGCAGGGTGCAGTGGCTCACACCTATAGTCCCATCACTTTGGGAGGCTGAGGCAGGTGGATCATGAGGTCAGGAGTTCGAGACCAGCCTGGGCAACACGGTGATACCCCGTCTCTACTAAAATACAAAAAATTAGCTGGGCATGGTGGCGGATGCCTGTAATCCCAGCCACTCAGGATGCTGAGGTGAAAGAATCACTTGAATCCAGGAGGCAGAGTGAGCTGAGATTGTGCCATTGCACTTTAGCCTGGGCGACAAAATGAGACTCCGTCTCAAAAAAAAAAAAAATTACAAAAGTGTAATTAGAGAAGCTGAGTAGAAAATGTTTAAAGATTCTCTGCTTTTTTTTATGTTTTCAGATTGTCGTATTGGCTAAAGTCATTAGAGATGTGGACCATATTACTTTGTCTGCAAGAGGTGTTACTATTTTAGTTGATAGTCTGTATTCAGTTCAGACTTCTACTATTGTCTTGACAGGTAAGAAATGACTAGAAGTTAATTTCAGCCACATAAAACTATTTTCAAAAACAGTTTACTGTAATCTGAATAATAATAAAATAATACACCTGATACTCTGACACAAGAACTCATGTTTATCTACATGGAACTCTGCAGCAAGTCTACATGAAACAATGGGTATCTACTCTGCACCCAGAATAGAAGCAGAGTAACTCTGAACACAGACTTTTTGCTTTCCTAATTACTTTTCCAAACCTTTAATTATTTTTTTAGAGGATATAAATGAGAATTCAACTATGAACTACCAAAAGCACAATCAAAAACCTGATTTATAATAGTGGTGGCAGATTTACACAGATGTACCTCTGTCTGGTTTTCTTTTGTCCAGTTGTGCACATTTTGCTAACACTGAAAAGTTATTTATGTCACTGTGCAACAAAGCAAAGCAAGATGGTCCCATACTGTTCTCAACACAGTTAATGCTATTGCATAACTGCATCTACTGTAGACCTAACCCAACAGCTCACACGTATTAGGTGATCAGTAATATTTAATTGACTTGTTATACCTCTCTCAAAGTAGCATAAGACAGGGTCAGAATTATAGTGATATGCAGTAACTACTACCATTGTAAACAAACAAATAAGTATTTATTTTTTAACTAAAATGGATCTCTAAAGGAAATTTCACTTGATGCCATAAAATTCTATTTTTATGAAGTAGATTTGCATGGCAAGGAAGGAAAAATGAAGCAATGAAAACTTTCTGATGGAAACTAGCTAGAAAAAAATGTTTAAAGAAGTTATTAAATATGTTTTAATCTAAATAACATTATTAATTCAGTGTTATAGTAATTCTGTGACTTTGAAAAACAACTGTAGTGGGTATACACTCCACAAACTCTTATGGGAAAGAAATGCCTTATTACACTAGCTTTCAAATATTAAATTAATTTCCCCAGGATGAGGAGAAATGAATCTCAGAAATTACTGGACTTTCTCTGCACTCCATAACCAGAGTCATATGCATGTCCAGGGTATCTCGGGCAAAGCCTGATATTCAGGCCTCAGGTATAGTGTAAAAATAACTGATGTGCTTAGTGTCAAGTTGACATGGTTCCCAGAAAAGTCTCCAAAGGAACAGAAGTTTTTAAGAGACTGTGATTTCTGTTACCAAGAATTCGGTTTTCCTATGTATACCACTTAGCTATTCTCCACTCAAAGTTCCTCCTTCTACTCCTTTGAGAACTATAAACCGTAGTTCTCTTTCTTAGCTGCTCCCTCCATCTGTTTCCATTTCTAACTTCCCACCTTTAAAGGCTCTTTTTAACTTTAAATAGAGCTTACCTTTAGACAATTTTTGCTTTAGATGATACAACCCAGTTCTCCCCATTCTGAGGCAATAAAAAAGAATTTTCTTGGCTTATAATAGAGGCCAGACAAAAATACAAGAAAAACAAAAACTTAGGTCATATAAAGTATCCACACAAAAATATAAAAATACATTTTTATCTTCAAACACAAATATCCATAAAATAGTAAGTTGGTAGCTACACAATTATTGGGACACTTTATTATTTTAAATCTGAAAACATTTCTTTTTATGGTAAAAACTTCAATGAATTTCAACCTCAATAAGCAATACATTGTTTGATTTTAAAGTATTAATAAGACTTAAAGCCACTTCAACTGCAAAAAGGACATATTAAATGTTCTTATGATAATCAATTCATTATGTTCATAGTTATTTTTAAAACCCTAAAAACTTCAAAACAAAATATATTCTGAAGCTATGGAAGAAGGAAAACCTCTGATTTTCAAAATTGTCCACCCCTACATAAACCTACTTATACCGTTTGTGACAGAAAACCAAACTGTAATTTTGGGGAGTTTATTCTGTGTTTACATATGCATGCTTTTCCTCAGTGCTGCTTCATTGACAGAGATGTCTTGTGACACAAACCTTTTTCAGTGCTATGTGCAATTAATGAAAATACTGTAAGTTTATATCAATTAAATAACACAAACATTTTTCTTGTTTAATTTATAGGGAATTTAATAGCAAGCCTGGCTCATTCTAGAGCTGGTATCCCAGAAGCATTTACCACATTAGGAACAATCCAACGGCTCTGCTATCATTTGTACTCAGGGACAGAAGAGGTAAAAACAAACAGCAACCAATTGTAAAATTAAATATGCTAAAAATATTATTTCCGTTTCTGTATACTAATTTTTCTACGGATTGACTATGTTATATAATATAGTTCCTGTTACTAACTCAAAATTAGATGACTTTTCTAATACTAATTAGTCATACATATCTGCCATCCACAATTTTAATTCCTATAAAAATATACATTTAACTCTAAGACTTAGGATTTTAATAACAAAGGCAGTATAAAACAACTGTAATTAAAGATTTAAAAAGAACTAACTACCTGTTCAAATTAGTTTCTGATTTAGAAAACAAAAAACCCTACATAATAGGTGATCTAAATGCTGGAATTAAGAGTCAATTTATAAGTACGTTGATGACAAAGAAATTTATAATTAAAATGTTTGTCAAGTAAAAACTGATGACTCTGATCCAAGTCATTTCTATGATTTGAAATGAATGAAAATGGAATACATAGGATAGTTTTCCTTTTATACCAAGCAGGGTTAGATGTAAGGGTGTGTGTAAGAGGCCCTGCTGGTCACAGCAGTGGCTTGCCTCTGAGTGTTCCCCAACTCTCCTCCACTAAGGTCTAAAGCAGTGTTACTCCACCTTTAGAGTATATCAGAATCACCTGGTGGGCCTGTTATATTGCTTGGCCCCATTCCTAGAGTTTCTGAGCCAGTACATTTGAGGTGGGCCCTAGAATTTGCATTTCTAACAAGTTCCCAGCAGCTGAACTGCAGGTCCAGGGTTCAAGGTGTAGAAGACATATGAGCATAGAGAGCAACTGGATGCCAACATAAAGACCAATATGTTCGCTCTATGAAACTATTTATGCTACCAACTATCATATTCCATAACAACTGCCCAGGAGCATACTTTAATTAGTCATATGACCAACCTATGGGTCATAGACAGAGGGAATTTTCCTCAAAGAACTATTTTTTTCTAGAGTCCTGTGGCCTGATACTTGTGCTTCCTTCTTTGTTTTTGACAGTGGAAAAGTGAGTTGCTTTAGTAACATCTGAATGTTAAAACAAAGAAATAAATAAATGAGTTGCTTTTCCTAAGATTTCTGTTGCCAAGAGTTCAGGTTTCCTACACGTACCACTTAGCTCTTCTCCAGTCAAAGTATCTGGTCCTACTTCTTTGAGAACTATAAACAAAATAATTAAATAAGAGTTTCTAGGGGTGGAACCCAGGCATAACTGTCAAAGTTATATGGGTGATGCTAATGGATTGTCAGGGTTGAGCTCCACTGCCTTAGTTCAAACTCAAAGGTTCTTTCTTGGGCAGCACATTAGAATTACCTGTCACACCTAAAAAAGGAAGAAGGAGAAAAGCCCAGATTCTACCCTCAAAACATTTTGATTTACTTGGTGGGCTTTTTTTTTTTTTTAAACATTCTGAAAAGTTCTAAAATGTAGTTAAGATTGAGAACAACTAGTAGAAATCAATGGCAGTTCATAGCTGTCTGTAAAAATATGGCTGTTAAGCTTCCATCTATACATTGCCATTTGTTTGCATGCATATTTGCTTACACTTGCTCCTCCCTTACAGATACTTTCCTATGAAGTAGCTAATTAGATCACTAAGATATTTTAAGAACAAAGCCCATTGGTTAAGAAAGAACTTGTTTCTTCATTTAGGTTCGTGCAGCTTGTTCCTCTGCTCTTGGCTACTTAACATACAATGCAAATGCTTTCCGCATCCTATTAAAGGAATGCAGGAATAAACCTAATCAGTTCATTCGTATAAAAAATAATATCAGCAGAGATGCAAGTATTAACCCAGCATTTTTAAAGGAATTTCAAATGCAACAAACACTGGTGGGACTTCCTTCCTTAAGGTATGGTTCTATATTAGAAGTCGCAGTAGTGAAATTATTGATAGAGGAAACTTTAAGGAGGTTTAGTAAGATCAAAGAAGAGGAACTATTCTTGATATGAATATATCTCCTATAAAGCAGAGGATAATCTTGATTCTAAATGGCCATTGCCAAAACCTGTTTTAATTCCAACTTAGCACCAGAGTTGTGGATGCAGACAAGAATACACCTAGATCTAGGAGATCCTCTCTGGCCAGGATTATTCACATTTTACAGTTTTTGGGAGACTGGTCACCACCACATCTGATTCAAGAAGTCACTTTTTAGTAGGCTAGGGGTACATTTGACAGTTCTCACACAAGACCATCACCCCGACCTTAGCATCAAATGGGTCTTCTGGACTAGGCCAAATTCCCAGGGTAGAAACAGGGCTAAATTAGACTTAGTGGTTAAAGTTATGGTGAAGTTTTCCGGGAACTTATTCAGAGGATTTCAACTCACTGTTGTGGTTTCATCACAAACTTAAGTCCCCCCGAAAAAGGAAGAGAGGAGAATCTCTTTACTATGGGTATATTATCAGTTCTGTAAATGCAACTGAATTACAAGTTTTCTCGGCAAGTAGTGATATTCATACATAGGAAATAGAACTACTCAAAATACATGATTAACTCTATGATAATGGAAGAGAATAGGATCCAACAGAGCATCATGGTTAACTATGATTGTACATAGCCATGTACAAACATAGATTCTTCATCAATTTTAAGTACAGAGAATGATGAGTACATCTTTGGAGCTACTTTAATTCTATGAAAAACTGAAAGTCTAAAATGGGTGACCTAATTTTATCTAAGCCAGGGAACCTAAATTATAACAGTTATAATTGATAATGCTAAATAATTTTCATTGGTTCAAAGAATTATGATAAATAATGTAAGTAATATTTTACACAGTAACTCCCACGGCTAGCCCATGTGATGACTTTGTGGGAAGTAGAAAAATATACCCCTTTCTCAGACTTATCTCCTTCAAAACCCAGCTGAAGTGTCTCTTCTTCCATAACACTTCCCCTGATCACTTCAAGCAGATTTAATGTTCCAAATGCTTAGAGTAAGTAAGTGAGTAAACGAGTGACTGAATATAAAATACTTACAGGTAACATGCAGTTAGTGGAGGTAACATGTATGAATTAGGCCATTAGGCATTAAATCTGGTACCATTATTTCTTCATATATTTTTTCTGGGTGCATTATGTCTTCATTTATTTTAATAATGATAAAAATGTTTTTCTTTTAGTCTGGAGAAAAATGGAGGACCATCCATAATTCCTGTCTTTAAAAAAGGTAATTGATTTTTCTTTAATCTATAAAGTACCTCCTACCCCAGATACTTTATAATTCTGTATTCCATCTCTAAAAATTATTCAAAATGTAGGCCAGGTACAGTGGCTCATGCCTGTAATCCCAGCACTTCAGGAGGCCAAGGTGGGCCGATCACTTGAGGTCAGGAGTTCAAGATCAGCCTGGCCAATATGGTGAAACCCCATCTTTACTAAAAACAAACAAACAAACAAACAAAAAAAATTAGCCAGGCAGGGTGGCACATGCATGTGATCCCAGCTACTTGGGAGGCTGAGGCAGGAGAATTGCCTGAACCTGCGAGGCAGAGGCTGCAGTGAGTCAAGATCGCCACTGTACTCCAGCCTGGGTG
The DNA here is from genome assembly GCA_963573385.1 of Cacajao melanocephalus. Classification (NCBI taxonomy): domain Eukaryota; kingdom Metazoa; phylum Chordata; class Mammalia; order Primates; family Pitheciidae; genus Cacajao; species Cacajao melanocephalus. Next base: position 4,429 of record CAUYLG010041412.1, on the reverse strand, counting down.
ACAGAGTGAGATTCCGTCTCAAAAAAAAAAAAAAAAAAAAAAAAAAAAAGTAGAGGCTACCCCGCCAGAAAAAGTTTACCTACATACTTTTCTTTTGTAATTCGGTCTACCTAAAGTATCTTCTTATTTACAAGCCCATGATAATCATTTTCTTTACGGCCTTCCCTACTAGTATCACTTGAAAGTGATCCCTGTCTTATTTTGCTTTTCTCAAACCATACATAGAAATAAGTCATTATTTAAACAACCTGTAAGTATGACTTAAATTTTGATCTTGCTATTGTTGTTTCATGTACAACTTACTTATCTGAATTCTTAGGGCTGAGACTTTTTTTTCATTGATACTCTATTATATAGTTTTGTACATAGTTGGTACATTATACTTGAATGGACTAGATTTGCAGAGATCAGGGTCTAGATCTCATATTATTTATCCCTTCCAGGGAATATAAATTACTTGTCAATTTCACATATATTCTTAGTGCTTGTTCATGTAGGACCAAAATCAGTCCTTATTTGGAATGTTGTCCTATCATGAAAATCAGGGATAGAAACATTCAGAAGTCAAGATCAGTTTGCTAGAGTCACAAACAGAAAGGGAGAGAATTTAAAAAGACAGTAAAAGGAAAGGAAACAACTTCATGTATTCAGCGAGTATATGAGGGAAGCTAGGTATGTGAGGAGGCTATATAGAAATATATAGAGAACATCAATATAGAAATCAATATAGAAATATATATAGAATATCCATTTTTTATGTAGCTTCTTTAATGTAAGAGTAATTTACACACAAGAATAAAGTCAGTCTCACTCTTTCTTCACTTTAACACTGGTTTCTAAACAACAACCTGTTTATCAGTCATGATCTGATGAAGTTTTCACAGGTCTGTGGTAACATAAGAAAAAATAAGGACAAGGTAGCAAGTTTCTGATGAAATTCATTTCACATTCCGTGTCAAGTCCATTATTTTGAGATAATGCCTTTTATATTTTCTTTTAGTACTAAAATATTCTTTATTTTACATAATGATGTTTAAAGTAATATTTGTTCTTTTATTGGTGCTAACTTGACATAATAACAAGCTAGCAAACCATATGGTGGTCCCCACAAATTTTTGGCCTCTGACATCTAAAAGTCTGGAAGCACTGATTGATTCTCTTAGTATGTTTTAGTTATGTAAAGAAAATAGAACTACATAGAACTAAAAGAAATGAGACTACACCTAGGGCTCTCAGGAGAGATATTTAATTGGGGCTCTCTAATTTTTAGGGAAAGAGCGCCGAAGAAAATTAAAACCTAAAATTCAACCAAAAGATTCTTTGACTTTATTACCTCCTGTAAGTAACTTCGTGGGACTCTTCAAAGCAACAAAAAAGACCAAGGATTCCCATAATATTTTTTCTTTTTCATCTACAATTACATCAGATATCACAAATGTATCAAGACCAAGAATAGTGCGTTTGAACCAACTTGGGAAACGTGTCCAGAAAGCCAACCCAGAGCCTGCAGAAGGCTAATAAAAGCACTTTACTATGAAAGGATTCCTGAGCCATCTTTTAAAAAATTTTTTACTTTTAATTATGGTAATATGCAAATAACACAACTGAATAATCTTTTTGAATGGAAGTTCTTGATCTCGATACTAAGTAGATTTTCCTTAGTATGTCTGTCTATGGAATTTAGTATCAGGTCAGAATTATGGTTTCAAAAAATAAGTAGGATTTCTGTAAAGATAAGTAGGATTTCTGTAAAGATAAGTAGGGTCTCTGCTTCCTGGGTTCAGGCAATTCTCCTGCCCCAGCCTCTTGAGTAGCTGGGATTACAGGCGCCCACCACCACACCCAGCTCATTTTTGTATTTTTAGTAGAGATGAGGTTTCACCATGTTGGCCAGGCTGGTCTTGAACTCCTGACCTGAGGTGTTCCACCCGCCTTGGCCTGTCAAAGTGCTGGGATTACAGATGTGAGCCACTGTGCTTGGCTTCACTGTGTACTTTAAAGCTCTCCTTTTCTCCATTCACTTGCTCAATTGCCTCCATACAGTGTGAGGGTCTTGCTAACCCATTCTCTACTTGGGCTGCAGTTAGCATTGTAAGCATATATTAATTAGCAGTTATTTTCCCCGATATGTACTTAGGGCTTTCTATGTGCCAGAGTCCAGAGCCAGTGAGTGAGTGAATGAATGATTATTTATTTATTTGTTTGAGATAGGGTCTTGCTCTGTTATCCAGGCTGGAGGGCAATAGTGCAATCACAGCTAACTGCAGCCTTAAACTCCTGGGTTCAAAGGAATCATCTCACCTCAGCCTCCTGAATAGCTAGGGCTACAGGTCCTTGGTCTCTGTTATGCTGAGTGTGGTGGTACACGCCAGTAGCCCTAGCCACTCAGGAGGCTGAGGTCTCTGCTATGTTGCCCAGACTGGTCTCAAATTCCAGTACTCAAGTGATCCTCCTCCATTGGCCTCCCAAAGCACTAGGATGACAGCTATGAGCTACCATGCCTGGCCCAAAGCTTATGTTCTTAACCACTGAAAAATAAGAGACCTCTTTAATCTTCATATTTAATTCTAAATTATCTTAATGGTGCTGAGTCACAACTTTCAGTGGATTGACTAAAATATAGGAAATGTGGAGGGAAATTGTATATTTTATACTAGAAATCAATATGTATTCAAATGATAAATTGTGTTATCCGGCACCATTAAGGATAAGAATCCATAAGAATGGATATATTAAGCTTCTGTAGATATTTTTAAAAGCCTTTAGAGAGCAACTTTTGAGCTCTGAAACTGGTTTCAGGTACGCTCAAGACTGTATTTTAGAACTATTTTAAGGTTATCAGAGTTTCTTTGCATTCAGTTCCAGGTATTTCCTGAGTATCTTGGCCTAGCCAGACCATCTTACCACTCCTAAAATGTATACTATTTCTCCTAAAGTACAATACCCCCATAAAGATTATTTTTATTACTCTATGTTTTTTACTTTTTTTAAATGATGTGTGAGAAGTTGGCCTTTGGAGGCTGAAGTTGGAGGATTATATGAGGCCTAGAGTTTTAGTCCAGCCTGGGCAACATAGCAAGATGCCGTCTGTAAAAATAAAAATAAAAAATTATGTATGAGAAAGGCCTCCAGATATAGAGGGTTATATTCAAAGAACAGTACATTTAGTTACTTCAATCAAGGCAGAAAAACAGTGATAAGCTTATGATATTTGCAGTACAAAGTCTGGATTCAAAAAAAATTATCCAAAAAAACTCCCACATTTATTTCCATCTGATTATATACAATTTCTCAAATAACTGATGTGAAAGTATATGGACAACTAAAGTGTACAATACATACTTCAGGGATTACTTACATGTTAAAATTGTAAAATCTCAAATTATATGGATTTTAAAAAATGCATAGACATTCTGTTTACTCCAGAAAGCATACCTAATAACAAACCCTTTTTTTTTTTCTTTTTGAGACAGAGTCTCCCTCTGCCACTCAGGCTGGAGTGCAGTGGCATGATTTTGGCTCACTGCAACCTCTCCCTCCTGGGTTAAAGCAATTCTTCTGCGTTAGCCTCCCAAGTAGCTGGAATTACAGGTGAACGCCACCATGCCTGGCTAATTTTTGTATTTTTAAGAGATGATGGGGTTTTCACCATATTTGCCAGGCTGGTCTCCAATTACTGACCTCATGATCTGCCCACCTTAGCCTCCCAAAGTTCTGGGATTATAGGCATGAGCCACTGCTCCCGGCCTATAACGAACTCTTAAAATTAATAACATATTATGGAGGAGAGATCCAAGATGGCCGATTAGCAACAGCTCAGGATTGTAGCTCCCAGTGAAAGCGCAGAGAGCAAGTGGACGCCGCAATTCCAGACGAATTTCTGTTGCCCACAAACTGGGAGCTACCCAGTGGAGGAGCCACACAGGTCACCAGCACAACTCTTTTGGCCAGCGCGGCTGTTTGGCCAGCACCCCGGCGCAGCGTGGTGCTTCTCAGTGCGGAGTATACGGGACTGGGTGACCTTTGAGTCGGGCTCGGCTGGTCCCATCCCCACAAGGAGAATAGCAATTGGAAGCACCGAGGACTGAGAGTTTCACAGTAAGCACAGCTGAACCCAGGAAGGCCTAGCACTGTGGAGAAAGGGCATCTGCCGAAAGAAAACTAAGAAACAGAAAAAACTTCATCACCAACAAGCCGGACGTCCACTCAGAACCAATCTGAAAGTCGGCAATTACAAAGACGACAGGTGGATAAATCCACAAAAATGGGAAGAAACCAGTGCAACAAGGCTGAGAACACCTGAAATCAGAATGCCTCTCCTCCTACAGGGGATCGCAGCTCCTCATCAGCAAGAGAACAAGGCCTGACGGAGAATGAGTGTGACGAACTGACAGAATCAGGCTTCAGAAGGTGGATAATAAGAAACTTC
>CAUYLG010041411.1:0-12432 GCA_963573385.1 Cacajao melanocephalus | reverse complement strand
CAAGATCGTGCCACTGCACTCCAGCCTGGCGAAAGAGCAAGACTCCATTTCAAAAAATAAAACAAAAACACTGAGTTGTAGGTACTTTTTTTTTTTTTTTTTTTTTTGAGATGGAATCTTACTCTGTTGCCTAGGCTGGAGTGCAGTGGAAATATCTCGGCTCACTGCAACCTCGGCCTCCCCGGTTCAAGCAATTCTCCTAACTCAGCCTCCTGGGTAGCTGGGATTATAGGTGTGTGCCACCACACCTGGCTATTTTGTGTGTGTGTGTGTGTTTAGTAGAAATGGGGTTTCACCATATTGGCCAGGCTGGTCTCGAACTCCTTACCTTGTGATCTGCCTTCCTTGGCCTCCCAAAGTGCTGGGCTTACAGGCTTGAGCCACTGCACCCAGTCCCCTTGGGTTTTAAGGTTCCTAGTTGCTTTGCCTTCTTTCCTCTATCTTTCACAGTGTTCTTATGTTTGTTTTACACGTAATGCCCAGGGGTTTTAGTTGTGCTTAGCAGGAGGAATAGGGAAAAGTGTACTTACTTTATCTTCCTGGAAGTGGAAATCCTTCCTTAAATTTTGAATCTCATTGTCTCCTGCTAGACTGGTGGTCTTCCCAAATAGGGAAGATGCAGAAAAGTCCAAGAATGAATGTTGATGGAGGCCCCTGGGTGCTGTGTGCTTCTGCATGTGCAAGTTCGCTGAGTTCTCATGACCTGGTGAGGATGGTTTATTACTCCCTCTTTACATGTATGAATAACCTGAGGCTCAGAGAGAGTAGGTTCAGGCAGGCAGGCGGGGCCGGACTGGCCTTGAACCCAGGCTTCCCGACGTCAGCACACATGCCTTTTCTACCACAGGTCACTCAGCAGCTAAAATCTAGGTTTGCTATTAGTACCATGAGACCTGGAAACATTGTTTATAACTGCTGCTGCTTTTTTTTTTTTTTCTTGAGACAGGGTCTTGCTCTGTCATCTGGAGTGCAGTGGCACAATCTTGGCCCACTGCAACCTCTGTTCCCACCCTGGGCTCAAGGGATCCTCCCACCTCAGCCTCCTGAGTAGCTGGAACTACAGGTGCGTGCCCCGACATGTGGCTAATTTTTGTGCTTTTTGTAGAGACGGGGTTTTGCCATGTTGCCTACGTTGGTTTCAAACTTGTGGGCTCAAGCGATCTGCCTGCCTCAGCCTCCCAAAGTGCTGGAATTACCAGTGTGACCCACAGCACCTGACTAGTATCTTTTTTGGCAGCACCTTTTTTGTTCCCCCTTAATAGAGATGAGATTTTACTGTATTGCCCAGGCTGGTCTCAAACTCCTGGGCTCAAGTGATCCTCCCACCTTGGCCTCTCAAAGTGCTGAGATTACAGGTGTGAACCACCAAGCCTGGCCCACAGAAACATTTTAAAATAAGTTATGTTAAGATATTCACTCCTGTGTCAGCATATATCTCCCCAAATCCCCACATTTTCCTATATAATCACAAGAACATTATTGCAAGTGAAAAAATTAATAATTTTCTAATATCTAATCCACATTAACATTTTTTCTATTGTCCCCCAAATGTCTCTTTAGCCATTCATTATTGCATTGGTTGTTTGGTCTCTCCATCTGTTTAACCTGGGTTGGTTTCTGACCTTTGGAGAGTTTTGTTTTGGCTAATTTTGGTGGAGAGGGTAGAAAGGAGCAGAGGTACTTGGGGTCAAAGCTGGGACTGCCTGACTCAGTTTCTCTCTGGGGCCCTCTGGTCAGAGTTCTCCATGGGATGCTGTGGTGCGATCTCGGCTCACTGCAACCTCTGACTCCCTGGTTCAAGCAATTCTCCTGCCTCAGTCTCCCAAGTAGCTGAGATTACAGGCACGCACCACCATGCCCAGCTAATTTTTTTTTTTTTTTTTTTTTTTGTATTTTTAGTAGAGACAAGGTTTCAGCATGTTGGCCAGGATGGTCTTGATCTCCTGACCTCGTGATCCACCCGCCTTGGCCTCCCAAAGTGCTGAGATTACAGGCGTGAGCCACCGCACCCGGCCAGGATCCTATCTTTCTTGTAAGCAGGCAAGCTGTGGCACAGGAAAGGGCCTGAGAGGTCACCCTCACATACTCAGAGTTTAGATTTAGGACAATTTAGACCTTGCATACCAGCTCCTGCCCTGGCACCCTAGAGTCTGACAAGAAAACCTCAGTTGTCAGTTCCAAATGAAAGAACAAATATTGACCATGCTGTTTCTTGAGAAGCCAGAGTGGTGGGTGCAAGTCAAAGTGACTTTTCTCTTCCACTGCAAAGGGTTTATCATGCCCGTAAGTACTGCTTGTGAGGTTGGCCCTCGGAATCAGTGGACCGATGCTGTCTGATTTCCACGAAGGTCTCAGCTACTGCCCCACATGGGGGTGGCGGAGTGTGCGGGCTCAGGCAGCTGGGATGGCAGGAGGTGCTTTGGGGTTTCTGGGGTGGGCACAGGGGCAAGGGCTGAGGTATGTGAGTACTGGGGCTGACATTTGTGAATCCAGGCTCTGGAAGCCCCTCTCCTCACACAGTGAACTGAAGATGTGGTAGCTGTTCCGTGCGGGGCTTTCTGTAGCCAAGAGAGGGTGTGGGCTGGAGGTGGAGGAATAGCGCCTGTCTTACAGCTGGATGCCTCTGGCCAGTCCCTTCAGGCCCTGGAGGGTGAAAAGAACAGGTCAGCATGGCTGAAAGAAGTGGTGTCTTTTTCTAACATGGCTCATACCTGCTTTCTGTATGCTGCCTTGGTGCCAAATGGGCCAGGCCATCCCCTCTGAGAGGGTACTTACCTGCCCATGCGGGCCAGAGCTTCTGGAGAGGGGAGCAGAGTCCTGCCTGGCAGCCCTGAAAGAAACTGACCAGTCAGGAAGGAAATCCAGCAGCAGGCACAAGGGAAGTTTTCAGAAAGGGAAGGGCTTCCTTGACATTCTGTGTTGAGTGGACAGTTGGGGATCAGGGTGTTGTGGCTCAGAGACACTGAGGGAAGTGGTGGTGGGGGCAGAGGCAGGTATGCTGGGGCCAGGGCTGCCCCTGGGGGTGGTGGAGACTGCAGAGCAGACTGGGGCCAGCTGCAGTGGGCTCCTTCCCTCTGGAGGGACTGGAGTGCTGCCCACTCCTCATTCTGCCTGAATGGCTGTTACCAAGGAAAATGGAGCCCATCTTATCACGGAGAGCCATCATGCCTGCTCACCACGGGTGTGATCGCTCTCCACTGCCATTAAATATTTCATTGTGAAAACACAGGGGTCCAAATGGGCTGCCAAGCAGGCACTGGGCATTGATGACTCTAATGGCTGGTGGCTGTGTGTGTGGTGTGTGTACACATTTGGGGTTGTGTATGCACATATTTGTCTACATGCATGGTGGGTGTGCACATATACAGGGTATTGGTGTATGCATGTGTGATGAGTATGTGTGTATTACTGTGTGTGCGTGCGTGTGTATGTACATTCGGGGTCTCAGCACTTACTGTGGCTTCAGCCGCCATCCTGCTATTCCTTCTTCCTGGAATTCTGCTCTCCTGGGAGAGCCACCTCACCCCACTAGGATCAAGAGCTAGGTCTGGAGGCAGGTTTTTTTTTTCTTTTTTAAGATATAGTCTTGCTCTGTCACCCAGGCTGGAGTGCAGGGGTGTGATTTTGGCTCACTGCAACTTCCACCTCCCAGGTTCAAGCAATTCTTCTGCCTCAGCCTCCCGAGTAGCTGGGATTACAGGCGTGCACCACCATGCCCAGCTAATTTTTTTTTTTTTTTTTAATTTTTAGTAGAAACGAGGTTTCACCGTATTGGCCAGGCTGGTCTTGAACTCCTGACTTTGTGATCCACCCACCTCAGCCTTCTAAAGTGTTGGGATTACAGGCGTGAGCCACTGCGGCTGGCCTGGAGGCAGGTTTCTAACTGCAGGCCACACGTGAGGGTGTGGAGACGTTAGATGGAAGAACAGTGTTCCGCATCATTGCAGAGCTGCAGTGGTTCTTTTGTTACGCTTTCTTTTCTAGCTGTGGTTTCGCAGCTCCTCCATCACCCCCTCATCCTGTGAGCCTCACCCCTGTCCAGTCCTGCTTGGCCTCAACACCCCTGGGTGCCGTGTGCCTCATCCTGCCCTTTTATCTCCCTGGTGTCTCCTACCCTGTGTCAATCCCTCCCTACCCCACAACCTTCTGAGAGCAACTGTGGGTGGGGGCTTCCTCTGCACCCTTGGAACAGCCTCTCCAGCCCCACATTCAGCAGGAGGAGGGGGTGGGAAAGATAACGGTGGAGGAGGGGCTGTGCTCCTGAGGCTGAGGCCTGGAGGAAGAAGGGGGTGAGAAGAATGGGGGAGCTGGGCTTGGGGTGCGATGACGGAGAAGTGTGGACCTCACTGGGGTCTGCGGAGTTGCAGGTACCTAATTACCCAAGTGGTGAGAGCTTCTGGTCTTTGCCTATCATCACACACCAGGGCTGGTCCTTTGGAGACCCTTTCCTTATGATCCTGAGTCATATGGAGTCCCTATGGTCCTGCCTCTACCCCCCACCCCACCTTCTGGATGAGGTGTAGCTGCAGGGGCAGCGCAGCCATCTGGGTTTGGGCTTGTGTCTGAATACTTCTGTTTGGCAGTGGGGAGGGCTGAGGGGTGCTTCGGATCTCATTGGCAATGATCTCTAAGGATAGCCTGACCTCACCCAAGACTCCGTGAGGCATACTGGGATCTTAGGGCTAGAAGGAGCCTCAGAGGTGATTCACCAATCCTTACCTCAGTGTGGGCTTGCTCTTACCCCACCCACTTCTGCACCCGCCCCCGGAGTCAGGAATCACCCTACTTTGTGGTTTAACAGCCAGGCTGATAGGAAAATTCCGCTTTAAGTCTAACTTCACTCCTTCATGTAGGAGTATAATCTCTTTTTACTCTTCCAGTGGAGATAGAGGTGTCTGCTGTTGTCACAGTGTCCGTGCTGGCTAGCCTAGGCTCTGTCATTCGTGTCACCTCCCTGGAACTAAGGTGTGGGGGGGAGGGTAACTGATGATGACTTAAGACCCCTGAATTACTAGGGGAAAATAACTACCTAGGAAAAGTATCATCATTTCTCTGGAAGAAACCCTACCTGATTATCCCCTAGAGATTTTTACAAGGAGTGAAAAAATGTAAGCAAGCAGGAATCAATACATACAATTCAGATTTCAAAACAGTCTTTGATTTCACAGTACAAGCTCTCATAAGAAAACCACTGTTTGGTTCTGTTTTATTTGTGTAAATGTAAAAATAAAACTTGTTCTTTTTTTTATTTTTGAGATGAAGTTTCGCTGTGGTTGCCCAGGCTGGAGTGCAATGGTGCAATCTCAGCTCTCCACAACCTCTGCCTCCTGGGTTCAAGCTATTCTCCTGCCTCAGACTCCCAAGTAGCTGGGATTACTGGCATGTGCCACCATACCCGGCTAATTTTTTGTATTTTTAGTAGAGACGGGGTTTCTCCATGTTGGCCAGGCTGGTCTCGAACTCCTCAGGTGATCTGCCCACCTTGGCCTCCCAAAGTGCTGGGATTACAGGCGTGAGCCACCACACCCGGCCAAAACTTGTTCTTCGTAGAAAACTGCAAAAAACCAGAAACATATAAAGTATGAAACCAAACTCACCTGTGATTCCATAAAGCAGGGCCTAAGTGCCACATACAGAAGGAGCCTCATTGGAGAATTGTTGAACTGGTGAAGGAGGCAAAGAAAGCTCTGGCAACATTTTGGAATGTTTCTTTCCGGGCTTTTTCTCTGTGCATATTGATGTATTCATAGTTGAGATTATACCGTATATAGATTTGTGTATAGGTCTGCTTTTGCATTTCATCTTATAGCTTGAGAATTTCTAATGTTATTAGAAGGTTGCAATTGGCTGCTGATAGATCAGCTTGGAGATATACCATACTTTTTTTTTTTTTTTTGCCAAACCCCTACTGGTAGATATTTAGATTGTTTCTAGTTTAGACTATATTTTATAATATTTCAAGGGACTTTTTCACATTGTTAGTGTGTCTTTTTTGTTTGTTTTGTTTTTGTTTTTATTTTTATTTTTTTTGAGACAGAGTCTCACTCTGTCGCCCAGGCTGGAGTGTAGTGGTGCGATCTCGGCTCACCGCAACCTCTGCCTCCCAGGTTCAAGCAATTCTCCTGCCTCAGTCTCCCAAGTAGCTGGGACTACAGTGCTCACCACCACACCCAGCTAATTTTTTGTATTTTTAGTAGAGACGGGATTTCACCATGTTAGTCAGGATGGTCTCAATTTCCTGACCTCATGATCCAACTGCCTTGGCCTCCCAAAGTGCTGAAATTACAAGCGTGAGCCACCACGCCTGGCCTTCTTTTTTTGTTTTCAAGACAGGGTCTGATTCTATTGGCCCAGGCTGAAGTGCAGTGGTGCAGTCATAGCTCACTGCAGCCTCACCCTCCTGGGCCAAAACAATCCTCCTGCCTCAGCCTCCTGAGTAGCTGGGACCACAGGCATGCACCACTATACCCAGTGAATTTTTAAATTTTTTTTGGTAGTGTTGATGTATCTTAACTACACAACTACCCACATAAGTAGAGACCTGAGGCTTAGGCCTTGGCTCTGAGCCCAGGAACCGGTTCCGGCTGTGGGAGCCTCTGGACTGGCTTGGGGAGCAGGGTCCCGGCCCAACTGATGGCCAGTCAGTATACTGAGGCCTCTGGAACATCAAAGCAGGAGAGCAAGCCAGAGATTGACAGCAAATAGCAGCAGAGCGGAGACTTGGGGAATGTGGAGGCTAGAAAAACACCCAGGGCACTAGGACTGGGAGGGAGAAGATGGGAGGCAGTGCCATCTACATTTTTTGGATTATTCATTGCTCTTTTTGACAGTACTTTTAAACTCCATTCCAATATACGTCAACTTATCCATGAAGTATGTATATACTACTTATCAATGAACACTAAATATTTAATAAAATTATTTTTCTCCATTAAGAGAAAATAATACAAACAGATTTGTTTTTTGCCCCTTGCAAGCCAAAGATCCCTTTGCCCCTTTGGAGAACACCTGCTATCAAGGGTGGGGGCTGAGCCAGGCTAGGCAGAGGCTGTGGGGCCCCAGTGCAATTAGGAAGACCTCCAGATGGAGAGAAAGGGGCACTGGGTGAATTCAGAGTCACATACCCAGTGGCTTACTCCAGAGATGATTATTTAACTTTTTTACATGTGATTTAAAAATCAGTATTCAGGCTGGGCATGGTGGCACGCGCCTGTAATCCTAGCACTTTGGGAGGCCACGGCAGGCAGATGGCTTGAGCCCAGGAGTTTGAGAGTAGCCTGGGCCACAGAGTGAGACACAATCTCTAAAAACAAAAAAGAGGCCAGGCATGATGGCTCATACCAGTAATCTAGCACTCTGGGAGGTGAAGTGAGTGAATCATTTGAGGTCAGGAGTTTGAGACCAGCCTGGCCAAGATGAAACCCCATCTGTATTAAAAACGCACAAAAATTAATCTGGGTGTGGTGGTACATACCTGTAGTCCCAACTACTAGGGAGGCTGAGGCAGGAGAATCACTTGAACCCAGGAGACGGAGACTACAGTGAGCCGAGATTGTGCCACTGCACTCCAGCGTGGGAGACAGAATGAGACTCTGTCTCAAAAAAAATAAAATAAAATAAAGACAAACTAAAAGAAAGTGACTTCGATGAATGAGCTTCAGGCTTGCTGATGTTGAGATCGCGTGGGTGGTGAGGGACCAAGGTAGGAACAAACTAGCTATGGGGGAGACTGAAGAGCTTTGTGCATGATCAGAGAAATGGTAGATGAGAGGCGAAGTGTCTGAGTATAAAGAAATAGATACACAGTAGTGGTTTCTGACCCAGGGTCACTTTAAGACATGTACCCAGAATTTCCAAAAGACTCTCCCTGCCACTACTGAATGTTTATCTATGTCAAGGTACCGGTTTTCTCTGCGTTTATTTTAGACTCTCAAGTTCACATGGTAGGTAGTCTTCACGCTGGTGAGAGCTCTTGACTGGTAGTTATGAATGGCTTTGATTAAAGTTGGAAAAAGGATTTCAATTCTTTATTTATGTGTTTCTTTATTGAGATGGGGTCTCGTTGTATTGCCTAGGCTGGTCTTGAATTGCTAGGCTCTAGCGATCCTCCTGCCTCAGCCTTCTAAGTAACTGTGATTACAGGCATGCGCCGCCGTGCCCAGCTTTCAGTTATTCCTTGATACATGCAACTTGTTCTGTGGGCAAAATTTCTTGAAACCTGGAAGCCTTGTTAAGTGGGTGGCTCAGGAGAATTCATTAAAGAGGTCCTTATTGGAAGAAATGTTGAACTGCTGCTAGGATGTAAGCTACCCATCAGGACACAGTGAAGGACAAAGACATTTTGGAGGCTGTATAGATATAGTTGGAACTTAAAAACATCAGCTCACTAATAACAGTGGCCCCAAAGTCAGGGAGAATTTGCATTTAATGAACTTGGAGCTGAGAGTGAATATACTGTCCTGCTGAGACACAAAGCCTTCGATGATCACGTCAGACTCTCATGAATCAGAGATCTTGCCCAATATTAAGATTTACTAATAATTTCAAGGATATAGGTAATCAGGAAGTGCAAATGAAACAGACGGAGGTCTGGGACCTCTGCATATCTCAGCAATTCTTTTTTCCTCACATCAGAACTTACTCTGCCCAGATTTACATATGATGTATCTAAGTATGTGGCTCCATTACTCACACAGAAGAGAGCTATTTTAGTTTTGAAAATCTCCAGCGTATACTCACAGAGTTACATAGCTTATGTGACAAAAGGGATCCATGCTCCGTAAGTGTGTAGATTTCCATATTTATTTACCGTAAGCAATCCTAGACACTCATATAAACAAGGTGCATCTCCTTAAAGCATTCCACAGATAAGGACTTACTGTTAGCAAACACCATTGATTTATTTTTAGAGTTCTGTCGTCTGTCTTTAGCATGTTTACTAAGAGATTGTCGTGTTTCTTTCCCAGGATCCCTCCACCTTCCCCCTTAATCATTTCCTTTCTAGGAAACCACGTTGAGCCATGATACACCTACGCTTGCCACAGGCAATAGTTTCTGGTCTTAGTCACCTTAATTCCTGGTTGAAAGTAGATGGAGTGAATGCCACGCTTTAGGGAAATCACAAAATAGCCATTCTTCCCACTCTAAACCTGTCTGCATCCAAATAGGTAGAGTGGCCTTTCTAACCAGAAATCTGCTACAGATCTCTTCCTACCCCTGCTTAAAACCTTTTGATAATTCCTGCCACCCTTAGGATAATGTCCCAAATTCCTTTTTTTCCCCCCCGAGATGAGTCTAGCTCTGTCACCCAGGCTGGAGTGCAATGGCGTGATCCTGGCTCACTGCAACCTCTACCTCCCGGGTTCAAGTGATTCTCCTGCCTCAGTCTCTCGAGGAGCTGGGACTACAGGCACGTGCCACCATGCCTGGCTGATTTTTGTATTTTTAGTAGAGACGGGGCTTCTCCATGTTGGCCAGGCTGGTCTGAAACTCCTAACCTCAGGTGATCCACTCACTTTGGCCTCCTGAAGTGCTTGGATTACAGATGTGAGCCACTGCACCCGACTCCAAGTCTTTAATATGGGCCTGCACCATGTATCACCTGCCTTCCCAGTCTCATCTCCCAGCACTGGTTCTCCTCACATTCCAGCCGCACTGGACTTCTTTTAGTGCTCTGAGTACTCTGTGTGCCCTCCTGCCTCAGGGTCTTTGCACGCACCATTTCCTCAGCTTGGAAAGCTCTTCCCGCCACTTACCCCACTCTGGTGAACTCCTACTCATCCTGCAGTGCACAGCTTATACAGACACTGCTTGAGCCTCACTCCACATCCTCTCCCCTCACATCTTACTCCAGCCCCTGCTGTGGTGACCAGTTGCACACCGGCTTTGACCAGCTTTGCACAGATGTCACCCGATAGGGCCCCACTGTGGCCCGTTCCACATCCTCTTGCTTCCTGTCCCAGGACTTTTCTGACACAGGTGAGAGACCTCTGAGGGAGCCCACAGACTAGTGTAGAAGTTCAGGGGTTAACACCAGCAGTGCAGCTGTCCAGAGCACTGATGGACAAATGCTTCCCCATCTCATTTCCGGGATGACCTTCTGAAACCCTCCCTAGGAGCTTGAGTAGGATGGATCCCAGTTCCCAACAGCGCTGGCCTATAGCTGTATTTGCTCTCCTTCCTTCTCTGTTTCTCTCCTCTTGAAACTCTCTCTTGCCCTGTGGGATCACCTCCCAAATAAACAACCTGCACACATACCTTTGTGTTAGGTTTGCTTGTGAGGGAACCCAGGCTAAGACAACCCAAATGTGACTTCCTTAGGGAGACCTTCAGTGACCGCCCCCCTGCCGAGAGTCCATGTTATCTGTTCTTACTGTTATGCATCTCTGAACTTTTATGTCTTAGAATGTTGTTGTGGACTGATGGTGTCCCTCAAAAATTCAGATGTGGAAGTCCTAACCCCCGATACCTCAGAATGTGACTATATTTGGAGATAGGCCTTTAAAAAGGTAAGTAATGTAAAATTAGTTCATATACATGGGCCGTAATCCAATCTGTCTGGGATTGTCATAAGAATACATTAAGATGCAGATGTAGAGAGAAGATGGTATCTACAAGCCAAGGAGAGAGGCCTCAGAATGAAAGCAGTCCCAGAGGCTCCCTGATCTTACACTTCTAACCTCCAGAACTATGAGGAAATACATTTCTTTCTTTTTTGTTTCAAAAACAACAGACATGACTAGACTGCGTGCCCCTTACAATCTGGCAGGCTAACCCAGGCTTAATAGTGTTGTCAAGAGGAGCAGGTGAGGGCAAGTCCAAACGCACAAACGTGGTTTAAAACTTGGCTTTGCAGGCCGGGTGCGGTGGCACGTGCCTGTAGTCCCAGCTACTCGGGAGGCTGAGGTGGGAGGATCGCTTGAGCCCAGGAGTTCTGGGCTGTAGTGCGCTGTGCCGATCGGGTGTCCGCACTAAGTTTGGCATCACTATGGTGACCTCCCAGGAGTGGGGGTCCACCAGGTTGCCTAAGGAGGGGTGAACCGACCCGGGTTGGAAACGGAGCAGGTCAAAACTCCCGTGCTGATCAGTAGTGGGATCGCGCCTATGAATAGCCACTGCACTCCAGCCTGGGCAACACAGCGAGACCCCGTCTGTAAATAAAACAAAAACAAAAACAAAAAAACTTGGCTTTGCATTATTTTATTTATTTATTTTAGAAACTACATTAATTTTTGTTTTAACTATTTTTAATTTCAATAGTTTTTTTGGGAGAACAGGTGTTTGGTTACATGAATAAGTTATTTAGTGATGATTTCTGAGATTTTGGCGCACCCATCACCTGAGCAGTATACACTATACCCAGTGTGTAATCTTTTATCCTTCCCCCCATCCCTCCCACCTTTCTCCCCTGAGTCCCAAAGTCCATTGTATCCTTCCTTTTTTTTTTTTTTTTTTTTGAGACGGAGTCTTGCTCTATCTCACCTAGGCTGGAGTGCAGCGGTGTGATCTTGGCTCACTGCAGCCTCCGCCTCTCAGTTCAAGCGATTCTCCTGTCTCAGCCTCCTGAGTAGCTGGGACTACAGGTGTGTGCCACCACGTCCGACTAATTTTGTATTTTTAGTAGAGACAGAGTTTCACTGTGTTGGCCAGGCTGGTCTTGAACTTGTGACCTCAGGTGATCCACCTGCCTCGGCCTCCCAAAGTGCTGGGATTACAGGCGTGAGCCGCTGTGCCTGGCCCATTGTATCATTCTTACGCCTTTGTGTCCTCATAGCTTAGCTCCCACTTATGAGTGAGAACATATGATATTGGATTTTCTATTCCTGAGTTACTTCCCTTAGAATAATGGTCTCCAGTTCCATCCAAGTTGCTGCAAATGCCATAATTTCATTCCTTTTTATGGCTGAGTAGTATTCCATGGTATATATACCACCTTTTCTTTATCCACTCATTGATGGATAGGCATTTGAACTGGTTCCATATTTTTGCAATTGCAAATTTGTACTGCTGTAAACGTGTGTGCAAGTATATTTTTTTGTATAATGACTTCTTTTCTCTGGATAGATACCTAGTAGTGGGCTTGGCAGCATGAGCAAACTAATATACAGCCTTCTCTTGGTGTATATTGGATGTATACTGTTCCAAACTCCCTCGTGTACCAAATTCCACACATACTCAGGTTCTGCAATTGAACCTGTGGAACCCATGTATGCAAAGTCAGCCCTCCATGTCTTTGGTTTCACATCCCACAAATACTGTATTTTTGATCTATGTTTGGTCAGGGGAAAAAATTGTTGTACTGAACCGAGCATAGAAAGTTAACACCAAGACAAAAGTAGGCCAAATTGCAGGGTCTTTATTGCCGGCGACCACGGAGGACTCACGTCTCTCCAACCTGTGGCCCCGGAGGGAGGGTGTCAATACCTTTTATAC
>CAUYLG010041408.1:0-16160 GCA_963573385.1 Cacajao melanocephalus | reverse complement strand
ATGCGCCACCACACCCGGCTAATTTTGTATTTTTAGTAGAGACGGGGTTTCTCCATGTTGGTAAGGCTCGCCTCAAACTCCCAATCTCAGGTGATTCGCCTGCCTGGGCCTCCCAAAGTGCTGGGATTACAGGCGTGAGCCACCGTGCCCAGCCTCTCCATAACTTTTTCATCATCTCAAACTGCAACTCTCTACCCATTAAATACTAAGTCCCCATTCCCCTCTCCCTCGCGGCCCCTGGTAACCTCGACTCTACTTTCTCTTTCTTTGAATTGGCTACTCTAGGAGCCTCAACAGAGGAATCTTGCAAATTTTGTCCTTTTATGTCTGGCTTACTTCACTTTGCATAACGTCTTCAAGATTCAGCCCTTTGGAGCGTGTGCTAGAATTTCTTTTCTTTTCAAGGCTGAATAATATTGCACTGTGTGGATATGTGACATTTTGCTGGTCCATTCGCCTGCTGAGAGATATTTTGCTTGCTTCCACCTCTTGGCTATTGTGAATAATGCTGCAGTGAACCTGGGTGTACAAATACCTGTTTGAGTCCTTACTTTCAATTCGGGAACTATATCCAGGAATGGAATTGCTGCAGCCTACAGTCGTTCTATGTTTAGGTTTTTGAGGACCTGCCATACAGTTTTCCACAGCAATTGCACCATTTTAATTTCCACTGGCCGTTTGCAAGTGTTCCAGCTTCTCCACTTCTTTGCCAACACTCGTAATTTTCTGAATGTGTGTGTTTTATAATAGCATCCCGGTGGATGTGAAGTCCCATCTCATTGTGGCTTTGATTTGCATTTCTCTAATGGTGAGTGATAGTGAGCATCTCTCCATGTGTGTAGTGGGTGTTTATGTGTCTTCTTTGGAGAAATCTCTATTCAAAAGTTTGTTATTGAGGGGTTTGAGATTCTATTCTAAGTTCAATGGAAAGGCATTGTGGGGTACTGAAGCAGAGTGGCATGAGCTAATTTTCCTTTTCTTTCCTTCCCTCCCTCCCTCCTTCTCTTCCTCCCTTCCTTCCTTCCTCCCTTCTTTCCTTCCTTTCTTCCTTCTTTCTCTCTCTCTCTTTCTTTCTTTCTCCTTTTCTTTGTTTCCTTTCTTTCTCAGACAACATCTCACTCTGTCACCCAGGCTGGAGTGCAGTGGCATAATCTTGGCTCGCTGCAACCTCTGCCTCCTGGATTCAAGCAATTCTCATGCCTCAGCTCCCCAGTGGCTGGGATTACAGATGTGTTTCACCATTCCTGGCTAATTTTTATATTTTTAGTAGAGACAGGGTTTCACCATGTTGACCAGGCTGGTCTCGAACTCCTGGTCTCATGTGATCTGCCCACCTCTGCCTCACCATCACTTGACACAGGCTGGGATTACAGGCATGAACCACTGCACCTGGCCCAAATGTTCATTTTAAGAAGAAGTGATTCCCCTCTCTGTGTGAATTTCTCCAGCAATACCAGCTCCTGGATCCAGCAGCAGAGTGGGCAGATGCCGAGGATGTCATCAACTATAAGAGTCCTTGTTCACAATGGGCAAAAATCAAGTGTAATTACAGCAGAAGGCCTGAATTCTGTTTTCCTCTCACAGGCTTCAGCAGTGACTTATGCTTCTGTATTGCTACTCTGGGGCTCCCTATTTCCCATGCACTGGGGCTCTAGTGGGATGGGGACGTGGTTGGGATTAAAGGCACCTCTGAGCAGGCAAAGGGTCACTCAATCTTCAGGGCTCGCTTAGTTCCTTCCATCCTCAAAGGGCCTGATAAGGGCAGAGCAATTAGTGAAAGTCGTGATCTTGGCTGCCAGAAGTATGGCAGAGACACTTGTTCCTTGGGAAGCTGGTGACATTGCTAATTCATTTCACACCAGCCTGACAGAAACAGCCAGATTGGAGCAAGCAGTCAGCGATGAAGAAGCAATAGGATTTCCCCTCTCCCGAGAGCAGTTCCCTCACCCTGATGTTCTTATTTCGGTTTCATACAGCTCGGTAAGTAAAGCCAGAGCTCAGTATTAGGATTAACGTGGCCTTTTTTTGTTTTGTTTTGGAGACAGGGTCTCACTCTGTTACCTAGATACTAGAGTGCAGTGACAAGATCATGCCTCACTGCACCTCCATCTCCTGGTCTCAAGTGATCCTCCCACCTCAGCCTTCCAAATAGCTGGGATTACAGGCATACACCATCATGCCTGGCTATTTTTAAAGTTTTTTTTGTAGAGATAGACTCTGCCTGCGTTGCTCAAGCCGGTCTCAAACTCCCGGGCTCAAGCGATCCTCTTGTGTCAGCCTTCCAAAGTACTAAGATTACAGGCATGAGCCACTACACCCAGCGTTAACGTGGCATTTAAAAAATTTGCCAGTTTTTTGATACTTTATCTTCCTCCAAGACAGTCTTGTTTGTCCACTGAGGCAGAAGTTCTTAAACTTCAGTGCATCAGACTACCTAAAGGGCCCGTTAAAACACAGAGTGCTGGGCTGAACCCTTCCAAGCTTCTATTGAGTGGGTCTGGGGTGAGTTGAAGAATTCAAATTTCCAGCAAGTTCCCAGGTGCCGCTGCTGCTCTGGCCCACTCTTTGAGACACACTAAATGAAAACCATCAGTGTAACGCTGTGGGTCATGAAGCAAGCTAATTTAGGGTCCTTAACATAGCAGTGATTTCAGCTACTGTTCTCTGCAGCCTGGACGTAGACTGCCTACCTCTCTCAGGAGGGTTTCCTTCTGTTCCGCACTGTGCAAGGGTGTGTGTGGGTGTAGGTGTCAGAACATAGACACGTGAGCTCGTGACCTTCAAGAATTCTTCAAACACCCCTGTTTCTCTAAACAGAAGCAGCAGGTGGAAAGTCCCTGGCACTGTTACAGCTGGGGGAAAACCACTTATTTTTTTTTCTATTGTTTCTTTCATGTGATCAAAAGGAAAAATGAGATTGTTTCTCTCACTCAGGAGAAATTCATGGGAATGAATTCATGGGAATTAATACTCCTTAAAACCTTTGACTTCATTCAGTTCATTAAATACATGTTTATTGAACATTTACTTTATGCCACTCTGTTCTATCTGCTGGAGACAGAGTAGTGAACAAAACAGAGTAAGTCCCTGATCACGCGGAACTTTTTTTTTTTTCTGGTGGCAAGGGTAAGAAATAAACATATAGAAAAGTAAGGCCGGGCACGGTGGCTCATGCCTGTAATCCCAGCACTTTGGGAGGCCGAGGTGGGCGGATCACAAGGTCAGGAGATGGAGACCATCCTGGCTAACATGGTAAAACCCCATGTCTACTGAAATACAAAAAATTAGCTGGGTGTGGTGGCACATGCCTGTAATCTCAGCTACTTGGGAGGCTGAGGCAGGGGAATTGCTTGAACCTGGGAGGTGGAGGTGGCTGTGAGTGAGCCAAGATCGCGCCACTGCACCCCAGCCTGATGACAGAGTAAGACTCTGTCTCAAAAAAAAAAAAAAAAAAAAAAGTAAATGTGTTGTGTGTCCATGGCCAATAGATGCTATGGGAGGAATCATTCTTTGTGTGTATGTGCGTGTGTGCATGTGTGTATATGTGAGTGTATGTGTATCTGTGTGTGCGTGTGTGTGTGTGTGCATGCACGCGTGCATACGTAGTGGTCAGGGAATTATCTCCAACAAGGTGACACTTGAGCATAGGCTTTGAAGCAAGTGAGCGATGGAGCCACATGGAGATCTGGAGGAAGAGTGCTCCAGGCAGAGGGAACAGCACGCATAAAAGCCCTAAGGTGAGCACATTCTTGGCATTTCAAGAATAGCCCAGAGGCTGGTATGCCTGGTGCAGGGTCATGAAGAAAAGGAGATGGGAGAGAAGAGTTCAGACAGGTGATCAGGGCCAGATTGTGTAGGACCTCGTAAGCTCTTGTAAGGATTTATTGGAAGTCATTGTAGGGTACTAAGCCTAGGAGGGTGTTTACATATTGGAAGGATTGCCCTGCTGCTGAGCAGAGGGTGAATGTAAGGGGGTCATAGTAGAATCAGGAAGCCTAGTTAGGATGCACTTTCAATAACCAAGGTGAAGGGTGATTGGATGAGGTCGTAGCACTGAAGGTGGCAACAAGGGCTAGAATTTTGGAGAGATGCTAAAGGAAGAGCCAACAGGGTTTACCATGTTTTGGATGGAGGCAGGAGATAGGGGATCAAGGTTGACTCCAAGTTCTTTGACCTGAACACCTGGATGAATGGAGCTGCCATTTACCCAAGACAGGGAAGTTGGGAGAAGAGTAGACCTGTGGTATCACTGCATGCCCAGGAGAAAAAGGAACTGCAAGGGTAAAAGGAAAGCAATATTGCAGGATACAAACGAAAATCACTCCATCCTACAACCTCAGCAGAGCTGATGTTTGCCTCTTAAGGTTTCCACAATTCTTTCCATTCCCTATTCATCTTCATGCGTATTTTACAAATATTAATAACGAACAATGTAGAGTGGTTGATATATGACAGGCACAGTGAAAGGCGTTGAACACACGTTACCTCATCGAATCCTGGCAACAGCCCAAGATAAAGATGACAAAATTTTAGACAGGTTAGGTAACACCCTACTAGTAAGTCAGAGATCTGGAACTTTACCTGGGACTTTCTTGCTCTGAAAGTCCTGGTTGCTTCCTACTATGCTACACTCCTTTTCATCATTAATATTTTTCAAATCTCTACATTGCCAAGAGATCCCAAACTCTTACAGTTTTGGGGATCATTTCTCACCTTCCACAGTATCTCACAAGTTTAGGGATGACACACGTTCCCTGGAACATCTGAAATAATACAGACCAGAAGTAAACGTGTTTTCCAGAGTGAAATTTATTATTTTTTATTATTGTTATTATTATTATTTTTGAGATGAAGTCTTGCTCTCTCACCCAGGCTGGAGTGCAGCGGTGTGATCTCGGATCACTGCAACTTCTGCCTTCCAGGTTCAAGCAATTCTCCGGCATCAGCCTCCCGAGTAGTTGGGATTACAGGCGTGCACCATCACGCCCGACTAATTTATTTTTATTTTTAGTAGAGATGGAGTTTCGCCATGTTGGCCAGGCTGGTCTCAAACTCCTGATTTCAGGTGATCCACCCACCTCAGCCTTCTAGTACTGGGATTACAGGCATGAGCCACCACGCCTGTCAGAGTTTATTGTTAATACCATGTTGCAAAAAGGGCAAGTGCCCCCAGAAAGCCATGGAGGACCTTATCAAACAAAGCAAGCAGGAGGTTATTCTAGGATTTGAGGAAATGAAGGGATTTAGCTAAAATTCAAATGAAGCAGTGTTTTGATGAGTGCAAAGCAGGGCTGTGTGTAATTAACGTCAGGCTGAGCTGGGGAGCTGAGTCAGGGTTCCGTTTCCTTGGAAACTACAGGGTTAAGAGAAATGTAGAATGCTGTGCCCTCAAACCCCTTATCTGAAGCACTGCACTTGCCTTGGAAATCTGGGCTGCATCTCCGTGTCAAAGAGACCTCAGATCTTTCAGGCAGGAATGGGATCTTCCATTCTTACCGATAGGATTTCGAAGAGGAAGGTCTCAGGGGGTCTATAATTTTTGAGAATACAGTTTCTCCATGCCATGTCTTCTTGTTCAACCATAAAGGCAGTTTTGTACCAGTTCACAGAATGCAGCTGCTCCTGGCCCTCACTCCTGGGGCTGCTGTGTTCCTTCCCAGCCAAGGATGCCAAGCTCTGGCCCCTGTGTCTGTTCATCCCCATAAGAATCACTGATGTTGGGCTGCTGCATTGCACCACTTGCTGAAGTGTTTGCAGGCAGGGAGTAGCTTTTGAGTACAGTGCAAACTATGGTGTAAGGCTTGGGTAGTAAGACGACTGTCTTTCAGATGTGTTCCCTGCCTCATTCCCAGTTGCTCATTGGCCACCATTTTCTCAAGCTTCTCTCTCCTCCCTGTGACCTTCTCCCAGCTCTCCTCCTCTCCCCATTTTGAAGTTTAATTGTTCCTCTCCACAGAAGAATCTCAAATGTGCCCTACTTTTGTATGCAGAGCAGTTCCACTCCTTTCCTTTCTCCTTCTAAATCGGGACTTGGTGATTGGTGTCACCCTCACCTTCTGTGGGTAAAGTGGCCAGCAGGGACCTGGCTGGACTTGGGTTCAAGGGCTTGTGGGAGGGAAGGAGACGGAGGCCGAGGAGATGATAGAAGAGGCTCTTTGTGCTAAGCTCAGGGCAAAGCCCACCTCCTCTGATACCTGTGATGCCACTGGGATCATTTTTGCAGGTGCAGAGCATGGCGGTGTCAGGGGCCTGTTTGTATTTAGAATACAGATCCTTTTCTTAGAGTTAAGGTCACTTCGCATGGAAAAGATTAACCTGTGTTAGAATTGACAGGCCTAGAATGAGTACACAGTGTCTTTTATCATGGAGACACACTAAGGAGGAAGGAAGTGAAGAGGCTGCTGGAGCGACAGTGTCATCTGTCACTGAACAGGGACCCAGAACCTCACATGCATGAACACATGCTTTAAGTAATGCTGTAATTCTGCCAGACCAATGTGGCTCAGCTTTTATGCAATGAAGTTGCCAGTTGTTTTTCAGTTGCCATGGACCACCCCCAGGTTGAAGGTCACGTACCCTGTGCATGCGCAGATAGACCAAGCATGCCCCTGCAAGTGGAACCTAAGTGCTTTGACAGAAGAGGAGGATTGAATTAAGAAGCGGACACCACATGACAGGATTCAGGATCCAATCAGATTGAGCCTGGTGTTGCTCCATGGCAGGATCCAATCAGATCGTGCCTCCCAGCATCACGTCGTTGCAAGACCCAATCAGATCTTGCCTCGTTACGCTATGCTTATGAAACCCCACGCTCAGCCCCTTACCCAGGGAGACAGATTTGAGCATTTCGTTTGGTCTCCTTTCTAGTCAATTTGCGATAAAGCTTTTCTTTTTCAAAAGCTGGTGCCATGGTACTGGCTTCTATGCACATCGGGAAGCAAGCCCTTCGATTGCTTGGTTACAATGCAAGAAGTCAAACCTGGCTGTGGGTCTACCTCATCTACACAAGGGAAAAAATAATGAGCTCATGTCACAAAGCTCTTATTTATTGAACAAAATTTTTATTGATTGCCTACTTATGCCAGACACTGTGAAAGGCTATGGGTAGAAAAATGAATAAAATATTAATGTTACTGGAAAGGGGTCCTAGTCCAGACCCCAGGAGAGGGTTCTTGGATCTGGTGCAATAAAGAATTTGGAATGAGTCCATAAAGTAAAGTGAAAACAAGTTAATTAAGGAAGTAAAGAAATGAAAATGGCTACTCCATAGGCAGAGGAGCAGCTTGGGCTGCTGAACTAAGGATACTTAGAGTTATTTCTTGATTTTATGCTAAACAGGGGGTGGATTATTTATGAGTTTTCCAGAAAGGGATGGGCAGTTTCTAGAACTGAGGATTCCTCCCCTTTTTAGACTGTATGGAGTAACTTCCTGACTATTGCCATGCATCTGTAAACTGTCATGGAGCTGGTGGGAGTGTCCTTTAGTATGCTAATATATTATAATTAGCATATAATGAGCAGTGAGGATGACCAGGTCACTCTTGTTGCCATCTTGGTTTTTGATGGGATTGGCTAACTTCTTTACTGACACCTGTTTTATTAGCAAGGTTTTTATGACCTTTATCTTGTGCGACCTCCTATCTCATCCTGTGACTTAGAATGCCTAATGATTGGGAATGCAGCCCAGCAGGTCTCAGCCTTATCTTATCCAGCCCCTATTCAAGATGAAGTTGCTGTGGTCAAAATGCCTCTGACATTGACGTGCCCTCAAAGAGCATAGCCTAGTGGGAGAGGCAGACAAGAAAATAAACAATTCAAATAAAATGCACAATTAAAGCAAGGTAAAAAAAAAAAAAACTTTTAATAGCATTTTGTCCAGGACAACTGTACATCAGAAGAGGAATGTAACTTATTCTGGACTAAAAATTCAATGCAACCAGGAGGAGAATTTTGAATTGAGATGTTAAGGATACAGAGGAAGAGAGGGGAAAGGAGCTCAGAATATTCCAGTGGTCCTGGTAGCAGGTATGGCTGGGGTGGAGTGTGCATGTGAGAAAATGTGTGGAAATGAGCTGGAGAAACAAGCAGAGGCAGCTGGTGAAAGAGCATGTTTGCGGACTGAAGAGCCTGCAATTGTGGGGAGTCATCAAACTTCTAGAGCTGCATTTTTTGGAGACAGGTATATTAGGGTTCTCTAGAGGGACAGGACTAATTGGATAGATGTACTTATGAAAGGGAGTTTAGGAGTATTGACTCACGCAATCACAGGATGAATTCCTACAATAGACCGTCTGCAAGCTGAGGGGCAAGGAAGCTAGTCCGAGTCCCAAAACCTCAAAAGCAGAGAAACTGATGGTGCAGCCTTCAGTCTGTGGCCAAAGGCCTGCGAGCCCCTGGCAAACCAATGGTGTACGCCCAAGAGTCCAAAAGCTGAAGAACCTGGAGTCTGACGTTCGAGGGCAGAAGGCATCCAGCACGGGAGAAAGATGAAGGCAGAAAGACTCAGCCAGTCTGGTGTTTCCACATTCCTCTGTCTGCTTTGATCCTAGCCGTGCTGGCAGCTGATTAGTGCCCACCCAAACTGAGGGTGGGTCTGCCTCTCCCAGTCCACTGACTCAAAGGTGAATCTCCTTTGGCAACACCCTCACAGACACACCCAGGAACAATACTTTGTATCCGTCAATCCTTCAACTTGACACTCAGGTTAACCGTCATGTTAGGGTTGTCTCTGCTTCCCCTTTTTATACCCACCAGACCTTGCTCAATAAGCGTTAAAGTGAACTAAGGTGATTGGAGTGATCCCATTTGTCCTATAGGAAGATCATTCTAGATGTATGTAGGTGAGGAACCAGAGGCAAGAAGACCAGTTAGGAGGCAATTTTGACAGTCCAGGTGCAGGCTCATGGCAGAATTGGAGAGGAAGAAGAAAATGAAATCCCAAGAAGGCACATGCAAATAGCTAAGAATGTAACTCCCCAGTGGGTTCTCCTTGCCTGCTCCCTATACAGAGCTGGTTCATCAAGACAGAGGAATTGCAATAGAGAAAGAGTAATTCACACAGAGCCAGCTGTGTGGGAGACCGGAGTTTTATTATTACCCAAATCAGTCCCCTTGAGCATTCGGGTAGCAGAGTTTTTAAGGATAACTTGGTGGGTGGGGGGCTAACCAGTGAGTCAGGAGTGCTGATTGGTCAGGGATGAAGTCATAGGGAGTCGGAGCTGTCTTCTTGTGCTGAGTCAGTTCCTGGGTGGCGGCCACAAGATCAGATGGGCCAGTTTATTGATCTGGGTGGTGCCAGCTGATCTATCAAGTGCAGGGTCTGCAAACTATCTCAGGCACTGATCTTAGGAGCAGTTTAGGGAAGGTCAAAATCTTGCAGCCTCCAGCTGCATGACTTCTAAACCATAATTTCTAATCTTGTGGCTAATGTTAGTCCTACAAAGGCAATCTAGTCCCCAGGCAAGAAGGAGGTCAACTTTGAGAAAGGGCTGTTATCTTTGTTTTAAACTGTGAACTGTAAAGTTTCTCCCAAAGTTAGTTCAGCCTACACCCAGAAATAAACAAGGACAGCTTGGAGGTTAGAAGCATGATGGAGTCATTTGTTAGATTTCTTTCACTGTCTCAGTCATAATTTTCCAGAGGCGGTTTCAAGAATGGCCTCCAGAGAAATACTTGGTGGGACAGCCAGGGCCTCACTGATGACAGGAGCCCAAAGGGGAAAGGGCTCTGGTCCTCAAACGATGGGAGCAATTGTAAGTGAGAAAGGATAGGTCGCTAGGAAGAGGAGGGGAATGGAGACCGATCGCTTGACCTAACCTGGAGAGTGTTGGTGACCTTGACCTTGGGAATGTAGAAGGTTAGATATAGATATTCCTTGTTTTAAAAATGCAGGAAATGGCTCAGTCTAGAACTTTTATTATGTTTCAAATAAATGATGGCACTCCAATTTCCCTGGGCCGCTGAGAAGATTGATGTAAATGATTAAATAGCGATGATTGCAGTAAAAGCTGAGCCTGGCTAGTTGTCTATATCATAGGGAAGCAGATGAGGCTTTTACTGACAATTTCATTTCTTGAAACAAGCTTCAGAGCAGACAGTGAAATCTGACTTCAGAGGGGATTTCCAGAGAACTGCTGCCACATTCATCTAAACGACACTTCAGATCTATTAGTTTGGGTCAAACCATGGAAAGCCTGTATGGAAGCTCTGGTGTTCCACACTTCAAGAACTTTGATTTAGAGTACCATCAGGACTCATAGAGTCTTTATTTATTTATTTATTTGTGAGACAGAGTCTCACTCTGTCGCCCAGGCTGGAGGGCAGTGGCGCAATCTTGGCTCACTGGTTCAAGTGAGCCTCCTGCCTAAGCTTCCAGAGTAGCTGGGATTACAGGTGCCTCCCACTACACCTGGCTAATTCTTTTTTTTTTTTTTTTTTTGTATTTTTAGTACAGAGGGGATTTTACCATGTCGGCCAGGCTGGTCTCCAACTCCTGACCTCAGATGATCCACCCGCCTCGGCCCCCCGCAAAGTGCTGGGATTACAGGTGTGAGCCACTGTGCTCTGCCTTAGAGTCATCTTTTAATTGCCTCTTTCCAAGTTCCTGCTTTGCCTGAGAGAGAGGCCGCTTTGGTCTTGATGAGACATGTGCATTTTGAAAGACATCAGACTGCCTCTAGCATAACGCTCATATTACCAGCCAAGAATATGGGTGCTCAGACTATTGCATGACCTCCCAAGGCCTCACAACTACCATGGGAGGAAGCCATGAGGACTTAGGACCTGCAGTCCCAGCTCGTCATATTCTACCTGCAGACCCTAAGCTGCTTTTTGGAACTTGCTTTACCAATACCACCGTGAGGCTTTACAGTTGTGTTCATGGGCACTGTAATCTTCCTACTTTCTTCTTTTACAACAACATGCCCTGCAGAGAAATTATACCTAAGACTAGAGAGATGGTTTATTACTCTATAGCCTATCACTTTCTAGAAAGACCACATGGTGGTTAGCGTCAAAAGTATGTAATAAAGTATGTGTTTATAGACCATATATATGTATGTGTGTGTATATATATATAGAACTATAGACCATCTATATATATACATATCTGCATATGTATTTTGTACGTATCTGTGTGTATATATTTTATATATAGATATTGATATGAAAAAGCATGATCAAATAAAAGGATGAATCATTAGGTCACTAGAAAAGTTAAATAATTTGAAAGCGACCGTCAAGGCGGGGGCTGCGGTGGCTCACACCTGTAATCCCGGAACTTTGGAAGGCTGAGGCAGGTGGACTGCTTGAGCCCAGGAGTTCGAGATCAGCTTGGCAACATGGTGAAACCCTATTGCTACCAAAAAATAAAAAATAAAAATAACAAAAATATGATGGGCGTGGTGGAATGTGCCTGTATCCCCAGCTACTTGGAGGCTTCGTTGAGAGGATTATGTGAGCCGGGGGAGGTCAAGGCCACAGTGAGCCGAGGTTGCGCCACTGCACTCCAGCCTGGGTAACAGAGTAAGACCCAGTTTCAAAAGAAAAAAAATTATTGTCATTTGGCCTTGATGTCAAATACAAACTAACCAGGAAAGCATAACTGCGGTGGAAGAGGACCGATGGCACTCTATTTATTTGCTCACCACTTGAGTTGCACTGGCCAGGTGCTCTGGTCACACCAAGCCGGCAAGTTTACCTCCAGGTGTGTGATGCAGTCCCATGACCTCTGTGCTGGCACACACCAGAGCCTGTGAGAGCTCTTTCACACTGTTACTGCCAGAGGCTAGGGTAAATGACAGAGGTGGGCCCCTGGATACCCAGGAAAGCTCTGTGCTCAAAATGACCTCCCCCACTCGCCCTGGCCTGAAACATCCATGATAGAGCTCCTTCCCTTCGTGTTAGACACTGGCCTTTCTCATTTAAAATGCAACAATGACAACGTACCCTTTATGGTGGCAGGGACGAATGGGGGCGGGGGGGCAGTGATAGAACCTTCTCGTGCACGGGTTTCCAGCCAGCTTCTTCTGTGACAATTGAGATGAAGTTGCTTGCAGAACATACATTCCTCGTTTCTGTATTCATTCATTCAGCAGATATTCAGGGGCCTACTGTGTGCCCTGACAGTGCTTTAGATGTGGGGGATATGGTGATAATCAAAACGAATACAAGTCTTTGCCCCCACAGAAGTTCTAGTCTAGTGCAGGGAGGGGATGGTGAACACATAAATATATAAAATGAACAATTTATGTAGATTGTGCTGAGAGTTTTGGAGAAAAAGTAGAGGGAGGTAAAGGTTTCCAATGGGAGGGGGATTAGTGGTGCCTTTTTTGAGAAGGATGGTCACTAAAGAGCCACTGTTGGAACAGAGCGCACAGACTGGCTTTTGTGCGGTGGAGGAGGTTTGAGCTGCTGATTTAGTTGCCTTTCCAGACAAATGGCAGAGACTCTGAGCTCATGAAAGGCGTCTGTTGGCACAGGAGCCTGGTGCCCTTGTCCATGGCCCTGCCCCAGCACCTTTGCTGAGGTCCAGAAAGGCAGCTTCAGTCTGCCACTATCCCAGCCCCTGGACAGGAAAGCGCAGATGGCCCAGGGAGAAGCGAGGACCTGAAAGAAGAGACCTGTGTGATTAGAGGCTGGGGGTTGTCCCAGGCCAGGGGCACAGGGAGTACAGAAGCCCGGAGGTGGGTCTCTGACGGCAATGGAAGAGCAGTGAAGGGCTGGTGTGGTGGGAGTGCATGGCCCTGGGAGAGGGGGAGCAGAGGAGGCCAGAAAGCCCAGGGAGGTCAGATCATGCTCTGAATGGAACAGGGGCTGTTACAGGTTTTGAGCAGAGACTCCACATAGTCAGATTAAACTGAGACTGTTTATTACTGTGGCCCCTAGGTTTAGGATGGCGTGAGAAAATGGTGGAGTCAGTGGGGAGCCTGTGGCCGTGATCCAGGTGACAATGACAGTGGGGGATGCAGCAAAGGGAAACATGCAAAGGAGGATTTGGATTTGAGGACCCGGAAGCCAAGAAGCGCTGTCATCTTTGTAACTTTGTCTATTCCTAATGTTGCCCCATATTGCTTTGCCTCCTGAAGACGCATCTGATTCCAGAACCACCTGCAAGTCCATGGGAGGGGTCACCCACTACTGACTCTGCTGTGCCAGGCGACCTCACCACCCTGCGTGCGCTCATGCAGCAGCCATGACTTGCAGGGCATCCCTGCCTCATGCAGAGGCACGCTGGCGCTTTGGGCTTATTTGCAGTAGGTTGGAGGCATCGACCCTCCTTACGTCATTCTAGTTCTTGACAGCTCTGGTTTCTGTGTGACTGTGGATAAACTGCTAAGCGTATAAGCTCCTGAAAGACTGGCTTTTGTGGAATGGAGGATGTTTCAGCTGCTAGTTTGGGTGCCTGTTCAGACAGGTGGCAGAAGCTCTGAACTCACAAATGGCATCTGTTGGGAGCAGAAGGGTCCTGGTGCCCTGGTTTGTGGCCTTAGCCCAGCATGTTTGCTGAGGTCCAGAGAGGCAGCTTCTGTCTGTCTCCTCTCCATACCCATGGACAGGAAACCACAGATGGCGCAGTGATTTGATGTGTTGCAGTGTTTCCAAAGCTCCCAGAATGGGACGTGAAGCTCAGGGAAATGCTTCCAGGAAAGTGCCCCCAGTGTGGAAAATTTGTCATTTTGTCTCTAGGTCCACTACAAGCTTTGTAGTAGCACAAACCCTGGACAGAAACGGCCTTTTTATAAATGCCAAGGAAATCGCTGGGTTGAAAGGCCCTGTGTGTGTAGAAAGGAGCAAAGCCAGAGTAATTTGTCATACCTGGTGCCCACCCTCATCTCCTATGGATGTGAGAAAATATCCCTATGATTGAAGGAATTGGCCCTGCCTTCATGGTCTATTTCCTTAGAGAAAATGATGTTTCCAGTGTTCACCAAAGAACTTTCTTCAGATTTAGTCCTTTTTTCTTTTTTTTTTTTTTAAGTTTAGGAGTGCCATGCCACAATAGCTACCAAAATGACAAAGGCGTTTACCCTTTCATGCAAAAATCCCGCTTTTGGAATTTATTTCATAGGTTCACTCTCATGCATATGAAATGTCATCTGCATCTTTTTCGGTAATGACAAAGGACCAGTTAAGAAAACCCGTGCTCCATGTGCATAATGGCATACTATGCCCCCGGAAAGAGGAAACGGAACACTCTCTTTTTACTGACGTAGTAAGATTGCTAGGATATGCTCAGTGGAAAAAAAGCAAGAAGCAGAAATAGAAGAAAATATGCATATATTCATATTTGCTCACATATGTAGAACGAAACACTGGAGGGTAGGAGAAAACGAATAAAAATAGTTCCTTTGAGAGGCAGCAGAAATGGAGTGGATGGAAACATGGGTGCAAGACCCTCTGTGTATTCACCAGCATGTTTGGTGTCTGGTAAAGGTCCAGTCTCTGTTTTTAAGATGACACCTTGTTGCTGTGCCTTCTGGAAGAGAGGAGCACTATGTCCTCACAAGGTGGAAGGACAAGAAGGATGAATTCCCTCTGTTGAGCTTTTATTTGTAGCGGCATTAATCCGTTCACGAAAGCAGAGCCCTCATGACCTAAACACCTCCACAAAGGCCCCACTTCCCAACACTGTTGCATTGGAGATTAAGTTCCCAACACATGAATTTTGGGGGACTCATTCCAACCATAGTGGCTAGTGATGACGTATTGAGAGCCGAATGCGAGGGAAGCACAGGGGCTGTGGGTCTCAGAGAACTGGCAGCTGCTGGGGAGAGGGGAGAAGAGGGTCATCAGGGCAGCCCACAGGAGAATAGGGCTTGACAAAGAGGTAGGAGGGAAGAAGTTGGAGAGGAGAAAGAAGGCACAGAAGCTCAACCAGGCAGAGAGAAAAGGCCCAGAGTGTGGGGAGGGTGTAGTGTGCTTAGGTAAATGCATGTAGTTAAACATGGTTGAAAAGGAGCGGATGGGTGTTGACCTGGGACTGGTGGATTGTCAAAGACAGAAGAGAAGTGACCTGACTGTAAAGTCTTGTTATTCTGTGACAGATGCTGCTCACTGTGCTACCAATATCCATTCTCACCACCAAGTCTGCTCTGTATATGGTCTCTTAGAATGAAAACCATGTATTTCTGCCTCCCTTGCAAATGGATAGGGACCATGTGATGAAATCCTGGCCATTGGGCTGTAAATGGAAGTGATATGTGCAATTTTCAGGAAGCGTCCTTCAGGGAGAGGGTGTGTCTGTCTCTTCCTTTCCCCTCTCCTGCCAGCTGGAATGCAGATATGATGGCTGGAGCTACAGTAGCCCTCTTGAACCAGATGGAAGATACTTGTAGAGGTGGGAAGAGCAATGAGAATTGAGTGCCTTTGTTTACATAAGAGCAAAATAAATTGCTGACCTGCTTTATATCACTCCAAGGGTTCTTTTATTCTTTGCAGCTAAATTCAATACTAACTAGCCTGGATTTTAAATTTCTACTATGTATTATTCTAGGTGGCTTAGGGTTATGTTTCTAGTATATCTGACTTTCTTTTAATAGCTCTATCTCAAGCTAGGAATCTTGAGTTTGCCTATAAATATTTTTGGTCTGCACAATGTATTTGAGTGAATATCTTATTCTTCCTGTTTGTTACATATATTTTGAATCCCTGAAAATTCATCTTCTTTGAGCTTGGTATCATGGGTTTAAATTGAGAGAGAATGGCAGAGTGGCTCAAAGCATGGGCTATAATGCCAAATTGTCAAGATTAAATTTTGTCTCTTTCACTTACCAGGTGTGTGACCTCAGATAAATTATTTCTGATAAGTCTCAATTTTCTCTTTATTTATTTATTTATTTATTTTGAAAGAAAGAAAAAGAGAGAAAAGAAGAAAGAAAGAGTGAAAGAAAAAAAAATAATTAAAGAGAGAAAGAAAGAGGAAGAGAAAGAGGGAGATAGGACGGGATTCTTGTGCTATTGCCCAGGCTAGAATGCAGTCTAAAAATGAGTATTAAAAACCTCTTTTATGCCAGTAATTGTGCTTAACAGTGGAGACAGGAAGGAATAAGAGATGAAAATAACAAACAAGCAGCCAACCAATATTTTATTTAAACCTGTGAAATGCTATGCAATTGCTGAGGAGTGATTTACTTCCAATTATGTGGTCACTTTTAAAATAG
>CAUYLG010041407.1:0-39207 GCA_963573385.1 Cacajao melanocephalus | reverse complement strand
CATTCTCTCTGTCACATTCAGGTACACTTATCAAACGTAGATGAGGTCTTTTCACATAGTCCCATGTTTCTTGGAGACTTTTTTCATTCCTTGTTACCCTTTTTCCTCTAATCTTGCCTTCTCATTTTATTTCATTGAGTTCATCTTCGACCTCTGATATCCTTTCTTCTGCTTGGTCAATTTGGCTGTTGAAACTTGTGTATGCTTCACGAAGTTCTTGTGTTGTGTTTTTCAGCTCCATCAATTCACCTATATTCCTCTCTAAGTTGTTTATTCTCGTTAGCATTTTGTCAAATCTTTTTTCAAAGTTCTTAGTTTCTTTGCATTGGGTTAGAACATGTTCTTTTAGCTCAGAGAAGTTTCCTATTATCCACCTTCTGAAGCCTGATTCTGTCAATTCATCACACTCATTCTCTATCCAGCCTTGTTCCCTTGCTGGTGAGGAGTTGTGATCCCTTGTAGGAGGAGAGGTGTTCTGGTTTCTGGTGTTTTCATTCTTTTTGCACTAGTTTTTTCCCACCTTTGTGGATTTATCCACCTGTTGTCTTTGTAGTTGTTGACTTTCAGATTGGGTCTCTGAATGGACATCCAGTTTGTTGATGATGAAGTTATTTCTTTCTATTTCTTAGTTTTCTTTCTAACATTCAGTCCCCTCTGCTGTGGGACTGCTGAGGTCCACTCCAGGCCCTGTTTGCCTGGGGATCACCTGCAGCTGCTGAAGAACAGTAAGGGTTGCTACCCATTTCTTCTTCTGCTATCTTTGTCCCAGAAGGATACCTGCCAGATGTCAGTCTGAGCTCTCCTTTATGAGGTGGCTCTTTGGATATATGGGGTTCAGGGAGCTGCTTGAGGAGACAGTCTGTCCTTTATAGGAGCTCAAGTGCTGAACTGTGAGCTCCGTTGTTCATTCAGAACTGCTGGGCAGGTACGTTTAAGTCTGCAGCAGCAGAATTCATAACCCTCCCACTTTTATTTCCCAGGTATTCTGTCCCAGGGAGTTAGGGCTTTGTTTATGAGTTTCTGTTGTGCTGCTGCCTTTTTTCAAGGCTGCCGTGCTCAGAGAGAAGGCAGCCTAGTCACTGTCTGCCTGCAGAGGCTTTGCTGAGCTGCTGTAGGCTCTGCCCAGCTGCTGTGTGAACTTCCCTGCAGTCCTGTTTATACAGGTATGGTTAGAACTGCTTCAGTATTGGCAGACCACTTCTGTAATGGCGGACTCTCTCTGTAATCGCGGACTGCCTCGGAAATGGCAGGCTGCCTTAGCTATGGTGCACTACCTCTGTAGTGGTGGACTGCCTCGGTAATGGTGGACGCCCCTCCCCCACAGAACTGGACTTTCCCAGGTTCAGCTGTGCTTGCTGTGAATCTCTAATCCAGTGCATTTCAGATTGCTGTTTTTTTGTGGGGTTGGGACCAGCCTAGCCTGATCACCTGGTTCCCTGCCTCAGACCCCCTTTTTTTTTTCAGTTGAATGGTGACTCTGTCTCCCGGGTGTTCCAATCTCCTTTTGAAAAGGCACTGGGATCTGTGTGATTTCCCATGTGGCAACCCACTGTGCTGGCTGAAACAGCCATGCTGAGATTTGTGGTGTTTTTTTGCCCATGAATCTCCTGGCCTGGCTCCCTGTTTCAGTCCCCTTTTTAATCAGTTGAATGCGTGACTCTATCTCCCAGGAGCTCCAATCACCAGCTAAAATAGCACTTGGACCCGTGTATTTTGTGCAGAGAATGGCCGCACTGGGGTGCTGGCTAAAATAGCCATGCCGGCCAAAACAGAGGTGCTGGTGAACCATGGGGCTCCTCTGCCTGGGAATCTCCTGGTCTGTGGGCAATAAAAATCCGTCTGGATATGAGGTGTCCATTCACTCTCCACTCTTTTGCTGGGAGCTGCAATCCTGAGCTGCTCCTAATAGGCCATCTTTGATCTGTCCCCCCTTATTTCCTTGAGTAATGGTTTGTAGTTCTCCATGAAGAGGTCCTTCACATCCCTGTAAGTTGTATTCCTAAGTATTTTATTCTTTTTGTAGCAATTGTGAATGGGAGTTCATTCTTGATTTGGCTCTCTATTTGTCTGTTACTGGTGTATAGGATTGCTTGTGATTATTGCACATTGATTTTGTATCCTGTGACTTTGCTGAATTTGCTTATCAGCTTAAGGAGATTTGGGGATGAGATTATGGGGTTTTCTAAATATACAATCATGTCATCTGAAAACGGAGACAAGTTGAATTCCTCTTTTCCTGATTGAATAACCTTTATTTCTTATTCTTACCTGATTGCCCTGGCCAGAACTTCCAATACTATGTTGAATAGGAGTGGTAAGAGAGGGCATCCTTGTCTTTTGCTGGTTTTCAAAATGAATGATTCCAGTTTTTGCCCACTCAGTATGACATTGGCTGTGGGTTTGTGATAAATAGCTCTTGTTATTTTGAGATACATTCCATCAATACCTAGTTTATTGAGAGTTTTTATGATAAAGTGCTGATGAATTTCATCAAAGGCCTTTTCTGCATCTATTGAAAAAATCTTGTGGTTTTGTCACTGGTTCTGTTTATGTGATGGATTACGTTTATTGACTTGAGTATGTTGAAACAGCCTTGCATCCCAGGGATGAAGGCAACATGATTGTGATGGATACGTTTTTGATGTGCTGCTGGATTCCTTTTGCCAGTATTTTATTTGGGATTTTTGCCTTGATGTTCATCGAGGGTATTGGCCTGAAATTTCCTTTTTTTGTTGTGTCTCTGACAGGTTTTGGTATCAGGATAATGCTGGCTTCATAAAATGTGTTAGGAATATTGCTTTTTCTATTGTTTGGAATAGTTTCAGAAGGAATGATACCAGCTCCTCCTTGTACCTCTGGTAAAATTCAGCTGTGAATTTGTCTAGTCCTTGACATTTTTGGTTGGTAGGCTGTTAATTAGTGCCTCAATTTCAGAATTCATTATTCATCTATTTAGGGATTCAACTTCTTGCTGGTTTAGTCTTTGGAGTGTGTAATGTTTTCTAGATTTTCTGGTTTATTTGCATATTGGTGTTTATAACATTTTCTGATGGTAGTTTGTATTTCTATGGAATTGGTGGTGATATCTTCTTTACCATTTTTTATTGCATCTATTTGATTCTTCTCTCTTTTCTTCTTTATTAGATTTTTGAAGGGTTTTTTTGTGTCTCTGTCTCCTTCAGTTCTGCTCTGATCTTAGTTATTTGTGGTCTTCTGCTAGCTTTTGAATTTGTTTGCTCTCACTTCACATGTTCTTTTAATTGTGATGTTAGGGTGTTGATTTTACATCTCACTCACTTTCTCCTGTGGGCATTTAGTGCTATAGATTTTCCTCTATACAGTGCTTTAAATGTTGCCCAGAGATTCTGGTATGTTGTGTCTTTGTTGTCATTGGTTTCAAAGAATATATGCATTTCTGCCTTAATTTCGTTATTTACCCAGTATTCATTCAGGAGCAGGTTTTTCAGTTTCTATGTAGTTGTGCAGTTTTGAGTGAGTTTCTTAATCCTGAGTTCTAATTTAATTGCACTGTAGTCTGAGAGACTGTTATGATTTCCATTCTTTTGCATTTGCTGAGGAGTGTTTTGCTTCCAATTATGTGATCAATTTTAGAATAAGCACAGTGTGGTGCTGAGCAGAACGTATATTCAGTTGATTTTTGGCAGAGAGTTTTGTAGATGTCTGTTAAGTCCACTTGGTCCAGAGCTGAGTTCAAGCCCTGGATACCGTTGTTAATTTTCTGTCTTATTGATCTGTCTAACATTGACAGTGGAGGGTTAAATTCTCCCACTATTATTGTGTGGGAGCCTACATCTCTTTGTAGGTTTCTAAGAAGTTGCTTTATGAATTTGAGTGCTCTTGTATTGAATGCATATATATTTAAGACAATTAGTTCTTCTTGTTGCATTGATCCCTTTACCATTATGTACTACCCTTCTGCGTCTCTTTTGATCTTTGCTGGTTTAAAGTCTGTTTTATCAGAGACTACAATTGAAACCCCTCCTTTTTTTTTTTTTTTGCTTTCCATTTGCTTGGTAAATATTCCTCCATGCCTTTATCATGAGCCTATGTGTCTTTGCATGTCACATGGGTCTCCTTAATACAGCACACCAATGGGTCTTGACTTTTTATCCAATTTGCCAGTCTGTATCTTTTAATTGGGGCATTTAGCTCATTTACATTTAAGATTAATATTGTTATGTGTGCATTATGATCTTGATTATGATCTAGATTATGATGCTAGCTGGTTATTTTGCTTGTTAGTTGACACAGTGTCTTCATATTGTCAATGTTATTTACAATTTGTTATGTTTTTACAGTGGCTGGTACTGATTGTTTCTGTCTGTTTGGTGCTTCCTTGAGGAGCTTTGGTAAGGCAGGCCTAGTGGTGACAAATCTCTCAGTATTCATTTTTCTGTAAAGGATTTTATTTCTCCTTTGCTTATGAAGCTTAGTTTGGCTGGATATAAAATTCTGAGTTGAAAATATTTTCTTTCAGAAAATTGAATACTGGCCCCCACAGTCTTGCCGAGAGATCTGCTGTGAGTCTGATGGGCTTCCCTTTGTGGGCAACTCAACCTTTCTCTCTGGCTGACCTTAACATTTTTTTCTTTATTTCAACCTTAGTGAATCTGATGATTCTATATCTTGGGGTTGCTCTTCTTGAGGAGAATCTTTATGATGTTCCCTGTATTTCCTGAATTTGAATGTTGGCCTGCCTTACTAGGTTGGGGAAGTTCTTCTGGATAATATTCTGAAGAGTGTTTTCTGGCTTGGTTTTATTCTCCTCGTCACTTTCAGGTACACCAATCAAAAGTAGATTTAGTCTTTTCACATAATCCCATGTTTCTGGGAGGCTTTGTTCGTTTCTTTTCATCCTTTTCTCTCCAATCTTGTCTTCTTGCTTTTTTTCATTAAGTTGATCTTCAATCTCTGATATCCTTTATTCAGCCTGATCAATTTGGCTATTGATACTTGAGTATGCTTCACAAAGTTCTTGTGCTGTGTTTTCAGCTCCATCAGGTAATTTATGTTCTTCTCTAAACTGGCTATTCTAGTTAGCAATTCACATAACCTTTTTTCAGGGTTTTTAGGTTCCTTGCATTGGGTTAGAACATGCTTCTTTAGCTTGGAGGAGTTTGTTATTACCCACATTCTGAAGCGTGCTTGTCTTTTTTCAAACTAATTCACCATCTAGTTTTGTTCCCTTGCTGGCAAGGAGTTGTGATCCTTTGGAGAAGAAGAGGCATTCTGGTTTTGGGAATTTTCATCCTTTCTGCACTAGTTTCTTCCCATCTTTGTGGATTTATCTACCTTTGGCCTTTGATATTGGTGGACCATTGGATGAAATCTCTGAGTGAATGTCCTTTTTGTTGATGTTGATATTATTCCTTTCTGTTTGTTAGTTTTTCTTCTAAGAGTCAGACCCCTCTGGTTCAGGTCTGCTGGAGTTTGCTGAAGGTCCACTCCAGACTCTATTTGCCTGGGTATCACCAGTGGAGTCTGCTGAAAAGCAAAGATTACTGCCTATTTCTTTCTCTGGTAGATTTGTCCCAGAGGGGCACCCACTAGATGCCAGCCAGAGCTCTCCTGTATGAGATATCTGTTGATCTATACTGAGAGGTGTCTCCCAGTCAGCATACACGGTGGTCAGGGACCCCCTTGAGGAGGCAGCTGTCTGTTATCAGAGCTTGAACACTGTGCTGGGTGATCCACTGTTCTCTTCAGAGCTGTTAGGCAAGGACGTTTAAGTCTGTTGAAGCTGTACCCACATCCATCACTTCCCCCAGGTGCTCTGTCCCGGGGAGTTGGGTGATTTATCTGTAAGTCCATGACTGGGGTTGCTGCTTCCTTTTCAGAGATCCCCTGCCCAGAGAGGAGGAATCTAGAGAGGCAGTCTGACCAGCAGTGGCTTTGCTGAGGTGCTGTGCACTCAAACTTTCCAGTGGCTTTGTTTACACTGTGAGGGTAAAACTGCCTACTCAAGCCTGGTGGATACCCCTCCCCTCACCAAGCTTGAGCATCCCATGTTGACTTCCGACTGCTGTGCTGGTAGTGAGAATTTCAAGCCAGTGGATCTTGGCTTGCTGGGCTCCGTGGGGTGGGACCCACCGAGCCAGATCACTTGTCTCGTGGCTTCAGTCACTTTCCAGGGGAGTGAACAGTTCCATCTTTCAGGTGCCACTGTGGTATGAAAACAAAACAAAACAAAACAAAAAACTCCTTGAGCTAGTTCAGTGTCTGCCCAAATGGCCAATCAGTTTTGTGCTTGAAATTCAGGGCCCTGGTGGCATCAGCACCAGAGGGAATCTCCTGGTCTGCTAGTTGCAAAGACCATGGGAAAAGCTCAGTATCTGGGCTGGAATGCACCACTCCTCCTGGTACAGTATCTTATGGCTTTCCTTGGCTAGGGGACTAACTCCCCCAACCCCTTGCACTTCCTGGGAGAGGCAACACCCCACCCTGCTTCAGCTTGCCCTCTGTGGGCTGCACCCACTGTCCAACAAGTCCCAATGAGATGAACCAGGAAACTCAGGTGGAAATGCAGAAATCACCTGCCTTCTGTGTTGATCTCACTGGGAGCTGCAGACCCAAGCTGTTTTTATTTGGCCATTTTGCCAAGAATATCTCCTACTGTTTTATTACGTTTTTTTAAGCTTTCTTGTGTTGGGTTTCAAAGTATTCTTCATCTAAATAATCTTTACTTTTATCCATATACTGAATTCTATTTCTGTCATTTCAATCATCTCAGCCTAGTTCTTGCTGGACAGGTAGTGCAGTTGTTTAGAGTAATGAAGGCACGCTAGCTTTTTGTGGTTTCAGAGTTCTTGAGCTGTTTATTTTCTCATCTTTGTGCACCGATGTTCCTTCGGTCTGTGAAGTTGCTGTCATTTAGTTTTTTTTTTCTTTCTGTTATCCTGTTTGATGCCTCTGAGTGTTTGATTGTAGTATAAGGTGAATTCAATTAACTGGCCTTATTTCTGCAAAATTTTATGGTGCCAAGGCTCAGCTTCCAACTCCTGGACTGCGTGCTCTAATTATCAGAGATTCTCATCAGGCCCCAACTTTTTTCTCTGACTCCTTGATGTTAGAAACCAACTATGCTGGCAGAGGCTGAGGTGCTCCCAGACTCCTCGTCTTTTCACTCCAATAGGTAGTACCACCCAAACCATTTCATATAGTGGCAGTGGGATCTGTCCCCACTTACATGTTTCATCAGCGGTGGCAGCAGCAACATGGCAGGTTGGATGCTTGTTAGCTGAGGCAGTGTTAATAGATATGAGGATGCATGCCTCTCTTCAGATGTTCACAACAGTGAAAGAGGCAGCACTATTCAAAGGGCTGGAGGGCCTCTGCTGGCAACTTTACAGGTGGTCAGGCTTGTTGTGGTGTTAGCATGGGGGTGAGCACTGGCAAACACAAGTCTGAGTTTGCTGTCTGCATGTTCATACAAGTGAGGATAGCTGCTTAGCATGGGGAAGAGTTCACTTCTCAATGTGCCTAGTTTCACTCCAGCAGCAGTATTGGCACAAGAGCAGGACACTTGTGAGGGTGAGGATGGTGGGTTTTACGTCCACCAAAGCTCTGACTGCAATGGAAGAATGGTGGAAAAAAAGGCAAACGGCTCTCTTGCCAGCAGCAATGGTGGGCAGGATGCATGGATACATGTACACTAGTGGGGCAGTTAAGACAAAATTTTTCCATGTACACGGAAGCAGCAGTGGGTAAAGGGAGTGGGGCAAGGTGATACATGGCCATGGGGGTCAACCTGCTGGAGCTCTCCACAAGTCAGACACAGTCTACCAATGCAGGAGCTATGATATGGGCTCTAAGGCAACCAACACTGCACAGTAAGCAGAAACAGCCAGGCTGGGGTCCCAGGATATGCCAGCAGATTAAGGGATTCTCAATTCAGACTAGCCCCATCTGATGAGCAAAACCACCTCGCAGAGTTCAGGATTTTTAGTTCTCCTAGTGCTAAAGTCTCCTCTGGGATTAAGCAGAACCTAGGGGTTTGGGCATACCTGGCTCTGCTCCACTACAGATACGCCCTCACCAGACCCATCAGCTGGTTTGCTGCTCCTACCACTTCTCTAAGCAGCTGCTCTTGCCAATTCAAGTGTTTGTCGTGGTCAGGAGGTTGCCAGCTGGAATTTCCGAGACCCATGGTGAGAGTGGGTTTCTCCTTGCTGTTGAACATACTTGTTTTCCTGGAGTTTTGGCATTGGGGGTTGGGAGAAATGAGTCAAAGTGTGCTGTAGCCCTGTACAGAATTCCAACCTTTCTCTTCCTTCAGCCCAGTTTCTGTGTCTTTCCATCATCCACTCTCAGTTTCTTCACTCTGAAGATCTTCTAAGAGTACACCAGTCATCGTGGTCCCTCAGTGGCAGCTGTTCTATCTGGCTGCATCTAGTCAGTCATCTTGCCCAAGTCCAGCTGTGGATCTTCTCAGATAATTTTATATTGCCCATTGACGTCCTTCTGTTTCTGATTGAAAGAAGAAGTACTCCCTTTAGTATTTGTCCTAGGAAAGGCATAATGTTGATAAAATTTTTCAGCTTTTGTTTTTCTGGGAAAGGCTTTATTTCTCCTTCATGTTTGAAGGATGATTTTGCTGGACTATTCTAGGGTAAAAGTTGTTTTCAGCACTTTAAATATATTACTCCACACTTTCCTGGCCTGCAAGGTTTTTGCTGGAAAGTCTGCTGCCAGATGTGTTGGAGCTTCATTGTATGTTATTTTTTTCCCTTTTGCTGCTTTTAAGGTCCTTTCTTTATCCTTAACCTTTGGGAGTTTGATTATTAAATGGCTTAAGATAGTCTCCTTCAGGTTAAATCTGCTTAGAGTTCTATCGCCTTCTTCTACTTGAACATTGATATATTTCTCTAGGTTTGGGAATTTTTCTGTTATTATCCTTTTGAATAAACGTTATACTACTATCTGTTACTCTATCTTCTCTTTAACGCCAGTCACTCTTAGATTTGCACTTTGGAGGCTATTTTCTAGATCCTGTAGGAATGCATTATTATTATTATTATTGAGATGGAGTCTCGCTTTTGTTGCCCAGGCTGGAGTGCAATGATGTCATCTCAGCTCACTGCAACCTCCACCTTCCAGGTTCAGCTGCCTCAGCCTCCTGAGTAGCTGGGATTACAGGCACCTGCCACCACACCCAGCTATTTTTGGATTTTTAGCAGAGAAATGGTTTTACCATGTTGGCCAGGCTGGTCTCAAACTCCTGACCTCAGGTGATCCATCCGCCTCAGTCTCCCAGGGTGATGGGATTACAGGTGTGAGTCACCGCACCCAGCCTACACTTCTTTATTTTTTATCTTTATTCTTTTGTCTCCTTTATTTTCAAATAGACTGTTTTCAAGCTCACCATTTTTCTTCTGCTCGATCAATTCTGCTATTAAAAGACTGATTCAGTCTTCAGAATGTCAGTTCCATTTTCGACCCTTAGAATTTCTGTTTGATTCTGTTTAATTATTTCAATCTCTGTTAAATTTATCTGATAGAATTCTAAATTCATTTTTTATGTTATTTGATTTTTTTAGTTTCCCCAAAGCTATTTTGAATTCTCTGTCTGAATGACCACATATCTCTGTTTGTGCAGAATTATTTCCTCATACCTTATTTTTTTTATGTGGTGAGATTATATTTTTATAGATTTTCTTGATACTTTTAGATGTTCATCTGTGTCCAGGAACTGAAGAATTTGGTATTCATTGTAGTCTTTACACTCTGGGCTTGTTTGTACCAGTCCTTCTTGGGAAGGGATTCCAGATATTTAAAAATACTTGGGTATTGTGATCTAAGATGTATCCCGTTTAGGGGAGACCCCAACTCCATAATGCTGTGATTCTTGCAAATTCGTAGAGGTACCACCTTGGTGGTTTTGGACAAGTTTTTAAAGAATTGTCTGGCTTACCAGGCAGAAATACTTATACTCTTCCCTTACTTTCTCCAGAACAAAAAGAGTCTTCCTCTCTGCTTCAGGCCACTGAAAGTTGCAGGTAAAGTGACAGAAGCACCACTGTGTCCATCATCCTTAGGACTACACTTGTTCAGACCTGAAGACAGCACTGTTCTGGGTTTCTCCAAAGGCCTGCTGTAACCACTCTCTGGCTACCCCTATATTTGTATAGAGCTGTGTGGCTCTACAATTACCAGGTAGTAAAGTCATCCAGGCTTGTTTGTCTCCTTTCATAGTAGCAGTTTTCCACAGGACCTGAGTAGGTACTGAGATTTTGTTTGCCAGCCCAGAATTAAAGTAAAAACCCTTAAATCTCTACTTTGTGTTCTATTGTACTGCAGCTACACTGGCACTTAAACTCCAAGATGCAGTTTCCCCCACTCTTTTCTCCCCATTTCAAGAGTAGAGGAGGCTCACTCAATGGTTACTGTCCCCTCATGCCCATTATGAGTACTGCCAGACTACCACCATTGTTAACTTAAGTCCTAAGGTCTCTTCAGTAAGCTTGTGGTAAGCCTGGCCTGAAAAACTCACTCTTTGTGGCAGTGGGCTCCCTTCTGGCCCAGGGGAGGTACAGAAATACCATGCAAGAGCCAATTTCTGAAATCAAGGATCCCAAATGCTCCCTTGGTACTCTAGACTTCTGTGGTTGTACTGGTACCTAAGGTGAAAGACACAAAGTCGTTTTTGTTGTTTTTTTTTTTTCTTTTTTCCTTCTTTTCTCAAGAAGGAGTTTTTCCTGTAAACACTACAGCTGGGAATGTGTTAAGTCACACCTGATGCTAGCAATTCTCACACAAATCACTGCTGGTTATTCAGGGCCCAAGGGGTCTTCAATTAGCAAGAGATAAATTCTGCCAAAACCAGTTTTTCCTCTTCAATGCAGAGGGTACCCTTCTGTCCCAGGGTGTGTTGAGAAATTTCTTCTGAAAGCTAGGGCCTGGATAGGGTCCTCACAACTGACTGATGCTATTTCTTGCTGTGGCTGATTTGAGTATCCAAGATGACAGACAAAGCCCTCTCACCCCTTTTAGCTCATTCCTGCTGCTTAACAAACTATCTTAGACTGGGTAATTTATTAAAACAAAAAAGAAATTTATTGCTTACAATTCTGGAACATGGGAAGTCCAAGATCATGATGTCAACAGATTCCTTGTTTGGTGATAGCTTGCTCTCTGCTTCAGAGATGGTGATTTCTTATGTCCTCACATGACAAAAAGGGCAAGCAGGGAGTCCATTAAACCTGTTATAAGGTCACTAATCCCATTCAGGGGGGTTTTGCCCTTATGATCTAATCACTTTCTAAACACCACACATCTTGATACTATCTTTTCAGATATTAGATTCCAACATATAAATTTCAGGAGAGAACATAGTATTGCAGCCTTTTCCCTCACAAATCATCTCTTTCTAACCTGCAAAATGCACTAAATTTTATCACAACTACCCCAGATGTATAAACTAGTTCAAGTATCAACTTTAAAATCTAAGTCCAAATTATCATCTGAATATAACCTACATAAAATATCGGTGAAACTAAAAGTATGATTTATTCTGAG
Organism: Cacajao melanocephalus; assembly: GCA_963573385.1. Taxonomy (NCBI): domain Eukaryota; kingdom Metazoa; phylum Chordata; class Mammalia; order Primates; family Pitheciidae; genus Cacajao; species Cacajao melanocephalus. Next base: position 27,672 of record CAUYLG010041407.1, on the reverse strand, counting down.
GCAAATTTTTCTTCAGCTGTGAGCCTGTAAAACAAAACATGTATGCACCTCCAAAATACAATGATGGGATAATCATAGGTTAAATATTCTCAATCCAAAAGGGAAAAATAGAGAAAAGGAAAGGAGTAATGTCTCAAGTAAATTCAAAGCACAGTATGATAAACAATATTACATTTTACAGCTGGATAAAAATCTTTGACCATGCATTCTATAATCCCGACAAACTGGGAAGGCTGTTGGTCACCACTTTGGTTTCAGTAGACATTGCTTTTTGGTGTGGCTCAATTCTCATGGCTTTACTGAAGATCGACCTGGTGGGGCTCTTTGTGGTTGTCCTACTCTCGAGGTGGTCCTCTTCCTAGGTTGCATGTACCCCCTTAGCTTGTGTACTCTTTAGTCCAATGGAGATGACATTCCACAAGTACCTTTAAGGTTTGCCAACTGTACCCTATGGAAGGGCAGCCAAAGTTGCCCACATTGTACCTAGACATACTGGAGTCACACCTTGAGTTGCTGAGGAGGTATGTGCCAGAATATGAGCAGCAAAAACTTGAGGCAGTGCCAGGCAGTGAGCGCTCAGGTTCTGAGAACATTGAAGGTTACTCTTTTGGTAATAGTTCTGTCTCTCATTCCTTGATACTATTGACTTGTGATGGGAGTCGAAATTCCAATGATTTTGCAATGCCATCAGTTTTGTTTTTCTATTCTCTTAATAAGTGGCACTAGTCTTCCATCCAGCCATATGAATCTTCTTGTAAAAAAAATCTCCTGGCCAAACTTTTGGTGGTGTGCTGTCATGAACATGTTTTTTTCTATTCTGTATAACTTGGGCAGACTAGACATTTTCCAAATGTTTAAGTGTTGGATTCTTTTCAATTATAAATTCTGTTTTTAATTTGTTTCTGTCTTCTTGTATTTTACTATATGCAGTCAACAGATGTCAGGCTGCATGCTCAACACTGACTTAGAAACCCTTCTACCAAATATCCAATTTAATCACTCAGAAGTGTCCTTCTTTTATAAAATACTAGGGCACAAACATGGTTCAGTCATTTCTTTGAATCTTTGTAGCAAGGATGGTACTGGGATCTTGCAGGCTACCCTAGTCTCTTGGCTTCACTAAGCATTGTCCTAGTCTGGGCCCTCTTTGGTGGTTCCACCCCATGACAGTTCTCTTCCTAGAACCTGTGACAGTTCTCTTCCTAGATCTCCAAGGAATTGTCTGAAATGTATTTATAGTTAGCTATGTCCCCATAGCTGTTGTACTCTGTGCAACTGCAGAGTTGCCACCACTCAGATGCTGCCAAGTTTTACCACCTGTATTCTCTCTGGATTGGTAGATTCTATGGACCAAACTGAACCTGTAACCACTTGAGCCACATCTGAGACGTTTGAAGAGAGATTTATCAGCATGTAGGGAGTAGAAAATTGAAGCAGCTCTTGGCCCCAAGTGTCAAAGTCCCATGAGTATTTGAGGAATCTATTTTGACATAGTTCTGTCCCCAAGGCCTTGACACTTTAGTCCTGTAATGAAAGTGGTAGAATCTGATGGTCTCCAAAATACTTTCAGGATCATTTCTTTATTTTCTTGATAAATAGCTGCTGGCTTCTTTCTATCCACACTAATCTCCTCATCAATGTTTGCTTAGCCACATCCTTGGTATTCTTTCTGAAAAACACTTCTTCATTTTTTACAACATGGACAGAATGACGATTTTCAAAATCATTAAGTTCTGCTCCCTTGTATTATAAATTTTATATTTCATTAATTTATCACTCTTTGAATTTTACATTCCTTTATTCATATTATGTAGTTCATATCTATCTTTTTGCATTTTACCATAAGCAGTCAAGAAAGCCATACCACACTCTCAACACATTGTTTATATGTTTATTTTGCCAGATATTCTGTTTCATCATGTGTAAATTTCTTATTTAACAAATTATTAGTGCAAAACTCAATTTAGCCAAGTTTTTGCCATTTTATAACAAGGATCACCTTTCTTCCAATTCCCAATAAAATGTTTCTCATTTTAATCTAAGGCCATTAGAATGGACTTTAGCATGCATACTTCTAACAAAATTCTAATCATGGTAACCTAGGTAATCTCTAAGAATATTTCAATGTTCTCTACAGCTTCTTCTTCTAAGCCCTCAAAAAGTTTGTCTTCAATGCTTCATTTATGGTATTATAGATTTTTCTAGCAATTATTCCAAACTTTAAAAAAAATTTCCATTATCCAGATCTAATTCTGCTTTTATAATGTTAGGTATTTGTTAAGTTAGCACCCTACTTCTTAATACCAACTTTTGTCTTAGCTTGCCTGCTATAACAAAACACATTAGACTGGTTGATTTATGAATGACACAAATATACTGCTTACAATTATAGAGCCTGAGAAGGACAAGATCAAGACACCAGCATATTTGGGGTCTGGTGAGATACTATTCTCTACTGAAAAGATATTGCCTTCTTATGTCATCACATAGAAGCAAGATGGGCTCTTCAAGGCTTTTCTTTTTAAAATAATTTCACTAATTTCATTAATGAGGTTTTCATCCTCATAACCTAATCACCTCCTAAATGTCCTACCTCTTAAAACTATCACATTGAGAGAGGGAGGATCCAAGATGGCCAAATAGGAACAGCTCTGGAGTGCAGTTTCCAGCAAGAACAATGCAGAGGGTGAGTGAACATCGCATTTCTAAACTAATTTTCACTGCCGATAGACCAGGAGATTCTTGGGCAGAAAAGCACCATGAGTTTCCAGCATGACTGTTTCAGCTGGTGCCATGGGTTGGTGCACAGAAACTCATATAAATCTGGGTGGGTGCTTCAACTGGCGCCTGGAACACCTGGGAGACAGATCTGCCATTCAACTGAAAGGGAGGGGACTGAGACAGCGTGTCAGGAAATCTGTCTCAGTGGGTACCACCCCCACAAAACAAGCAATCTGAAACGCTCTGGATTGAGAGTTTTGAAGCAAGCACAGCTGGACCTGGGATGGTCCAGCTTGGTGGGGGAAAGGGCGTCTGCCACTACTGAGGCAGTCCACCAATACCAAGGCAGTTCTAACTGTACCTCTATAAACAAAAACTCAAGGGAGTTCACACAGCAGCTGGGTAGAGCCCACGGCAGCTCAGCAAAGCCTCTGCTGGCAGACTGTGACTAGACTATCTCCATGTTGGGCAGGGCATCTATGAAAAAAGACATCAGCATGTCAGAAACATGTAAATAAAGCCCGACCTTCCTAGGACAGAGCACCTGGGGAAAGAGGCAGTTATGAGTTCCATTGCAGCAGACTTAAATGTACCCGCCTAGCAGCTCTGCATGGAAAAATGGAGCTCCCAGCACAGCATTTGAGCTCCAATAAGAGACAGACTGTACCCTCAAACAGCTCCCCGAGCCCCATATACCCAAAGAGACACCTCATAAAGGAAAGCTCAGGCTGACATCTGATGGGTACCCTTCTGGGATGAAGAAAACAGATGAAGAACCTGGCAGCAACCCTTACTGTTCTGCAGCCCCAACAGGTGATCCCCAAACAAGTAGGATCTGGAGTGGACCTCCAGCAGTCCTGCAGCAGAGGGGAGTGATTGTTAGAAGGAAAACTAAAAAACAGAAAGAAATAGCTTCAACATCAACAAAAAGGATGTTCACTAAGAGACCCCATTCAAAAGTCACCAACTACAAAGACCACAGGTAGATAAAGCCACCAAGATGGGGAGAAACCAGTGCAAAAAGGATGAAAACACCAAAAACCAGAACTCGTCTCCTCCTCCAAGGGATCACAATGCCTCACCAGCTAGGAAACAAAGCTGGATGAATAATGAATCTGATGAATTGACAGGAACAGGCTTCAGAAGGTGGGAAATAACAAACTTCTCAGAGCTAAAAGAACATATGCTAACCCAACATAAAGAAACTAAGAACCTTGAGAAAAGGTTAGATGAAATACTAACTAAAATAAACAGCTTAGAGAAGAATATAAATGACTTGATGGAGGTGAAAAACACAGCACGAGAACTTCATGAAGCATACATGAGTTCCAATAGCCAAATTGACCAAGCAGAAGAAAGGACATCAGAGATTGAAGACTAACTCAATGAAATAAAATGAGAAGGCAAGATTAGAGAAAAAAGAGGGAAAAGAAATGAACAAAGCCTCCAAGAAATATGGATTATGTGAAAATAACAAATCTACATTTGATAGGTATACTTGAATGTGACAAGGAGAATGAATCCAAGCTGGAAAACACTCCTCAGGATATTGTCCAGCAGAACTTCCCCAACCTAGCAAGGCAGGCCACCATTCAAGTCCAGGAAATACAGAGAACACCACAAAAATATTCCTCAAGAAGAGCAACCCCAAGGTACATAATCATCAGATTCACCAGGGTTGAAATGAAGGAAAAAATGCTAAGGCAGCCAGACAGAAAGGTTGGATTACCCAAAAAGGGAAGCCCATCAGACTCACAGCAGATCTTTCTGCAGAAACCTTACAGGCCAGAAAAGAGTGGGGGTCAATTTCCAACATCTGTAAAGAAAAGAACTTTTAACCTAGAATTTATATCCAGCCAAAATAAGCTTTATAAGTGAAGGAGAAATAAAATCCTTTATGGAAAAGCAATTGCTGAGAGATTTCATCACCACGAAGTCTGCCTTACAAGAACTCCTGAAAGAAGTACTAAACAAGGAAAGGAACAACTAGTACCAGCCACTCTAAAAACGTACCAAATGGTAAAGATCATCGATACAATGAAGAAAATGTGTCAACTAACTGGCAAAACATCCAGATAGCATCAAAATGGCGGGATCAAATTCACATATAACAAAATTAACCTTAAAGGTAAATGGGCTAAATGCCCCAATCAAAAGACAAAGACTGGCAAATTGGATAAAAAGTCAAGACCCATCAATGTGCTGTATTCAAGAAATCCATGTCAGGTGCAAGGACACATATGGGCTAAAAATAAATAGATGGAGAAAGATTTATCAAGCAGCTGGAGAGCAAAAGAAAAGCAGGAGTTGCAATCTTAGTCTCTGATAAAATGGACTTTAAACCAATAAAGATCAAAAGAGACAAAAAAGATCATTACATAATGGTTAAAGAATCAATGCAACAAGAAGAGCTAACAATTCTAAATATATATGCACCCAATGCAGTAGCACCCAGGTACATAAAGCAAGCTCCTACAAAGAGACTTAGACTCCCACACAATAATAGTGGGAGAATTTAACATTCCAACACTGTCAGTATTATATCAATGAGACAGAAAATTAACAAGGATATCCAGGACTTGAACTCAGATCTGGACCAAGCAAGCCTAATACACATCTACAGAAATCTCCACCCCAAATTCACAGAGTATACATTCTTCTGAGCACCACATTGCACCTACTCTAAAATTGACCACATAATTGGAAGTAAATCACTCCTCAGCAAATGCAAAAGAATGGAAATCATAACAAGGTCTCTCAGACCACAGGGCAATCAAATTAGAACTAAGGATTAAGAAACTAACTCAGAACTGCACAACTTCATGGAAACTGAACAACTGGCTCCTGAATGTTGACTGGATAAACAATGAAATAAAGGCAGAAATAAAGATGTTCTTTGAAACCAATGAGAACAAACACACAACATACCAGAATCTCTGGTACACATTTAAAGCAGTGTCTAGAGGGAAATTTGTAGCAGTAAATGCCCACATGAGAAGTGAGAAAAGATCTAAAATAGACACCCTATTGTCAAAATTGAAAGAGCTAGAGGTGCAAGATTAAAAACACTCAAAAACTAGCAGAAGACAATAAATAACTATGATCAGAGCAGAACTGAAGGAGATAGAGACACAAAAAAACTTCCAAAAAATCAATAAGTCCAGGAGATAGTTTTTTTAAAAGATCAACAAAATAGACAGACTGCTAGCAGGATTAATAAAAAAAGAAAAGGGAGATGAATCAAATAGATGCAATAAAAAACAATAAAGGGTATATCACCACTGATCCCACAGACATATAAATTACCATCAGAGATTACTACAAACAACTCTATGCACATAAACCAGTAAACCTGGAAGAAATGGATAAATTTCTGGACTCTTGCACACTCCCAAGCCTAAACCAGGAGGAAGTTGAAACCTTGAACAGACCAATAACAAGGACTGAAGTTGAGGCAGCAATTAATAGCCTACCAACCAAAAAAAGTCCAGGTCCAGACGGGTTCACAGCTGATTTCTACCAGATATACAAAGAGAAGCTGGTACCATTCCTTCTGAAACTATTCCAAACAATCCAAAAAGAGGGAATCCTTCCCAAATCATTTTATGAGACCAACACTATCCTGATGCCAAAACCCGGCAGAGACTTGACAAAAAAAGAAAACTTCAGGCCAGTATCCATGATGAACATAAATGCAAAATCTTCAGTAAAATACTGGCAAACTGATTGCAATAGCACATCAAAAAGCTTATCCATCACGATCAAGTAGGCTTCATCCCAGGGATGCAAGGTTGATTCAACATACGCAAGTCTGTAAATGTAATCCACCACATAAATAGAACCAAAGACAAAAACCACATGATTATCTCAACAGATGCAGAGAAGGCCTTCGACAAAATTCAGCAGTGCTTTATGCTAAAAACTCTCAATAAACTAGGTATCAAAGGAACATATCTCAAAATAATAAAAGCTACTTACAACAAACCTACAGCCATTATCACACCAAATAGGCAAAAACTGGAAGCATTCCCTTTGAAATGTGGCATTAGACGAGGATGCCCTCTCTTACCACTCCAACTCAATATAGTATTGGAAGTTCTATCCAGAGCAATCAGGCAAGAAAAAAAAAATAAAGTGTATTCAGTTAGGAAAGGAGGAAGTTAAATTATCTCTATTTGCAGATGACATAATTATATATTTAGAAGACCCTATCATCTCAGCTCAAAATCTCCTTAAACTGATGAGCACCTTCAGGAAAGTCTCTGGATACAAAATCAATGTGCAGAAATCACAGGCATTCCTATACACCAATAACAGACTAACAAAGAGACAAATCATGAGCGAACTCCCATTCACAATTGCTACAAAGATAATAAAATACCAAGGTATACAACTAACAAAGGATGTAAAGGACCTCTTCAAGGAGAGCAATAAACCACTGCTCTAGGAAATAAGAGAGGACACAAACAGATGGAGAAACAGTCTATGCTTATGGTTTGGAAGAATCAATATAGTGAAAATGGCCATACTGCCTAAAGTAATTTATAGATTCAACACTATCCCCATCAAACTACAAATGACCTTCTTCACAGAACTGGAAAAAATCACCTAAGATTTCATATGGAACCAAAAGAGAGCCCACATAGCCAAGACAATCCTAAGCAAAAGAGCAAAGCCAGAATTAACATGCTACCTGACTTCAAACTATACTACAAGGCTACAGTAATCAAAACAGTATGGTACTGGTAACCAAACAGAGATAGACCAATGGAACAGAACAGAGGCATCAGCTGCAATGCCACATGTCTACAACCATCTGATCTTTGACAAACCTGACAAAAGCAATGGGGAAAGGATTCCCTGTTTAATAAATGATGTTGGGAAAACTGCCTAGCCATGTGCAGAAAGCAGAAACTGGACCTCTTCCTGACACGTTACACTAAAATTAACTCCAGATGGATTAAAGACTTAAACATAAGACCTAACACCGTAAAAACCCTAGAAAAAAACCTAGGCAAAACCATTCAGTACATAGGCATACACAAGGACTTCATGACTAAAACACCAAAAGCATTGACAACAAAAGCCAAAATAGACAAATGGGATCTAATTAAACTCCAGAGCTTCTGCACAGCAAAAGACGCAATCATTAGAGTGAACTGGCAACCAACAGAATGAGAAAAAGTTTTGCAATCTACCCATCTGACAAAGGGCTAATATCCAGAATCTACAAAGAACTAAAACAGATTTACAAGAAAAAAAACAAACAAAGCCATCCAAAGTGGGCAAAGAAAATGAACAAACATTTTTCAAAAGAAGGCATATATGAGGCCAACAAACATATGAAAAAATGCTCATCATCACTGGTTATTAGAGAAATGCAAATCAAAACCACATTGAGATACCATTTCACGCCAGTTAGAATGGTGATCTTTAAAAAATCTGGAGATAACAGATGCTGGAAAGGATGTGGAGAAATAGGAACACTTTTACACTGTTGGTGGGAGTGTAAATTAGTTCAACCATTGTGGAAGACAGTGTGGCGATTCCTCAAGGACCTAGAAAGAGAAATTCCATTTGACCCAGCAATCCCATTACTGGGTATATACCCAAAGGTTTATAAATAGTTCTATTATAAAGACTCAGGCACATGTGTGTTCATTGCGGCACTGTTTACAACAGCAAAGACCTGGAACCAACCGAAATGACCATCGATGATAGACTGGACAAGGAAAATGTGGTGCATGTACAATATGGGATACTATGCAGCCATAAAAAATGATGAGTTTGTGTCCTTTGTAGGGACATGGATGAATCTGGAAACCATTCTCAGCAAACTAATACAAGGACAGAAAATCAAACACTGGATGGTCTCACTCATAGGCAGGTGTTGAACAATGAGAACACATGGACATAAGGAGGGGAGCACCACACACTGGGGTCTGTTAGGGGGGCCAGGGGAGGGACAGCAAGGGGGTGGGGAGGTTGGGGAAGGATAACATGGGAAGAAATGCCAGATATAGGTAACGGGGGGATGGAGGCAACAAACCACATTGCCATGTATGTACCTATGCAACAATTTTACATGATCTGCACATGTACCCCAGAGCCTAAAGTACAATTTAAAAAAATGAAAAAAGTATCACATTGAGTATTAGTTTCCAATATATAAATTCTGTGAGAAAATCAAAATTCAGATTATAGCACTACCCAAATGGTTTACACATTCAACAATATTCCAGTCAAAATCCCAATGGCAATTTAAACAGAAACAGAAAAAAATATGAAAATTCATATGAAATTACAAAATACCTCAATTGGCCATAGTAATCCTCTCCAGAAGGAATAACGTTGGAGATATCAAACTTTCTGCATTCAAGTAATACTACAATTCCATAGTAATACAAGCAGTATGGTATTGACATAAAACAGAAACATAAACTAATAGAACAGAATACACAGCCCAGAAATAAACCCATGCACATTTTATCAATTAATCTGCAGTAAAGACACCAAAAATACACATGGGGAAAGAATAGTCTCTCCAAAAATGGTGTTGGAAAAACTGGATATCTATATACAAAGCAATAAAATTGGACATGTATCTCATACCATACACAAAATTTAACTAGAATATATTAAATACTTAAACATAAATGTGGAAATTATTAAAACTCATAAAAATACCTAGAAAAATGCTCATTGATGTTTGTCTTAGCAATATTATGAATAGGATGCCAAATGCACTGGCAAAATAATAATAATAATTACAAAAAGTGAGATTACATCAGACTAAAAGATTTTGCACTACAAAGGAAACAATCAACAGAATGAGAAGGCAGCCTGTAGAATAGAAGAAAATATTAGCAAACCATATATCTGATGAAGGGTTAATATCCAAAGTATATAAGGACACATACCACTCAATGGCAACAAACAAACAAACATCAGATAACCTAAGTAAAAAATGAGTAATGGAGGAGAACAAATATTCCTCCACAGAAGACATGGTCACGGCCAAAGGTTATATGCAAAGGTAATTATCATCACTAATTATCAGGGAAATGCAAATCAAAATGCAAAGTGAGATATTACCTCACATCTGATAGGTTATCTACTAGTGATAAAACAAGTTAACAAGTGTTGCCAAGAATTTGGAGCAAAGGTGACCCTGAGAAATAATTAAAATACAAATTTCTTTTTTTTTAACTTTGATTTTATGTTTAGGGGTACATGTGAAGCTTTGTTACATAGGTAAACACATGTCATGGATGTTGGTTGTACATATGATTTCTTCACCTAGGTATTTTGCCCAGTCCCAATAGTTACCTTTATTGATCTTCTTCCTTCTCCCACCCTCCCCTTTCAAGTAGACCCCAGTGTCTGTTGTTTTCTTCTTTGTGTTTATAAGTTTTTACCATTTAGCTCCCACTTAGAAGTGACTACACATAATATTTAGTTTTCTGTTCCTGCATTAGTTTGCTAAGAATAATAGCCTCCAGCTCCGTCCATTTTCCTGCAAAAATCATAATCTTGTTCTTTTATATGCCTGTATAATATTTCATGGTGTATATGTACCACATTTTAAAAATTCAATCTGTCAGTGATTTGCATTTAGGTAGATTTCATGTCTTTGCTGTTGTGAACAGTGCTGCAACAAACATTTCCATGCATGTATTTTCATGGAAGAATGATTTATATTCCTCTGGGTATTTACCCAGTAATGATTTGCTGGATTGAATGGTAGTTCTGCTTTTAGCTCTTTGAGGAATTGCCATACTGCTTTCCACAGTGAATAAACTAATTTACATTTTTACCAACAGTGTGTGTTTCCTTTTCACTGCAAACTCACCAGCATCTGTTATTTTTTGACTTTTTATTTATAGCCATTCATACAGCTATAAGATGGTATTTCATTGTGGTTTGAATTTGCATTTGGTTAATGATCAGTCATATTGAGCTTTTTATTATATGTTTGTTGGCTGTATGGATGTCTTCTTTTGAAAAGTGTCTGCACATGTCCTCTGCCCACTCTTTAATGAGGTTGTTTTTCTCTTGTAAATTTGTTTAAGTTCCCTAGAGATGCTGGATATTAGACCTTTGTCAGATGCACAATTTGCAAATATTTTTTTCTCTTATGTAGCCTCTGTTGATAGTTTCCCTTACTGTGCAGAAGGTCTTTAGTTTAATTAGATTCCTTTTATCATATTTGCTTTGGTTGCAATTGCTTTTGGTGTCTTTGTCATGAAATATTTGCTGATTTCTATGTCCAGGATCATATTTCCTAGATAGTCTTCCAGAGTTTTATAGTTTTGGGTTTTACATTTAAGTCTTTAATCCATCTTGAGTTGATTTTTGTGTATAGTGTAAGGAAGAGGTCCTGCTTCAAACTTTTGCTTATGGATAGCCAGTTATCCCAGCATCATTTATTGAATATGGAGTTTTTCTCCCCATTACTAGTTTTTCTCAGCTTTTTTGAAGAACAGATGGTCATAGATGTGCAGCCTTATTTTTGGGCCTTCTATTCTGTTCCATTGGTCCATGTGCGCCCTCCCCACTTTTTTTCCCAGTATCATGCTGTTTTGGTTATTGTAGCCTTGTAGTGTATAGTGTGAAGTCATGTAATGTGATGCCTCCAGCTTTGTTCTTTTTGCTTAGGAATTCCTTGGGCATTTGGGCTCTTTTTTGGTTTCATATAAATTTCAAAATAGTTTTATTTAGTTCTGTGAAGAATTTTCTTGCTAGTTTGATAGCAAAAGCATTGAATCTGTAAATTGGTTTGGGAAGTAGAACCATTATAATAATATTGATTCTTCCCATACATGAGTGTGGGATTTTTAAAAATTTGTTTGCATGTCTTCCAATTACTTTTAGCAGTGTTTTGTAATTCTCGTTGTAGAGATATTTCACTTCCCTGGTTAGCTAATATTTCTAGTGTAATATTCTTTTTGCGGCAATTGCAAATGGGATTGCCTTTCTAATTTGGCTCTGTCTGTTGTTGGTGTATAGGAACACTAGTAATGGTTGTAAATTGATTATGTATCCTGAAACTTTGCTGAAATTGTTTGTCAGTGGTAGAATCTTTTGGGCCAAGACTATACATTTTCTAAATACAGAATCACGTTGTCTGCAAACAGAGATAGTTTGACTTTCTTTCTTCCTATTTGGATGTCTTTATTTCTTTCTCTTGCCTCATTGCTTTGGCCAGGACTTCCAATATCATGTTGAATAGGAGTGATGAGAGAGGGCATTCTTGTCATGTGTCAGTTATTAAGGGGAAAACTTTCAGCTTTTGCTCATTCAGTCTAATATTGGCTATAGGTTTCTCATAGATGACTTACTATTTTGACTTATGTTTCTTCAGTACTTAGTTTATTGAGAGTTTTTATATGAAATTGTAATAAATTTTGTTGAAATCTCTTTCTATGTCTATTGACATAATCATGTGTTTTTTTCTTTAGCTCTGTTCATGTGATAAATCACATTTATTGATATGCATATCTTGAACCAACATTGCATCTCAGAGATAATCCCTACTTGGTGGTAGTGGATTAGATTTTTGATGTGCTGCTGGATTTTGTTTGGTAATATTTTGTTGAGGACTTTTGTGTTAATGTTCATTGAAGATATTGGTTCTGTGTGTGTGTGTGTGTGTGTGTGTGTGTGTCTGCCATATTTGGGTATCAAGATATGCTGGCCTCATACAATAAGGTGGGGAGATGTCACTCCTTCTCAATTTTTTTGGAATCATTTTTTTTTGTATGTCTGGTAGAGTTTTCCTGTGAACCTCCAGGTCAAAGGCATTTTTTTGGTTGGTAGGCTATTACTGATTCAGTTTTGGAGCCCATAATTGGTCTGTTTAGGAAATCAATTTCTTCCTTGCTCAGATTTGGGAAGTTGTATGTGTCCAGGAAATAATTCATCTTTTCTGGATTTTCATATTTTCTGGATTCATCTTTTCTGTATTCTGTTCTATTAGTTTATGTTTCTGTTTTATGTCAGTACCATGTTTTTTGTATTACTATGGAATTGTAATATTACTTGAATGCAGAAGGTTTGATGTTTCCACTTTAGTTTCTGTGCATAGAGGTGTTCATCATAGTTTCTGATAGTTGTTTTATTTCTGTTGGGTGAGTAGTAACATTCCCTTCATTATTTTTCATTGTGTTTATTGAAATTGCTGGAATTGGTCTTTTGAATGCATTTTTATGTCTTGATTTCCTTTAGTGTAGCTCTGATTATCATTATTTTTCATATTCTGCTAGCTTTGGAATTGATTTGTTCTTGCTTTTCTAATTCATTTAGTTCTAAAGTTAGGTTCTTAATTTGGGATCATTCTAACTTTTTGATGGAGGCATTTACTGCTATGAATTTTCCTCTCAACACTGCCTTAGCTGTGTCCCAGGGATTCTGGTATGTTGTATGTTTGCTCTCATTACTTTCAAACAACTTTTTCATTTCTACCTTAATTTCATTATTTACGCAAAGTCATTCAGGACCATGTTGTTTAATTTCCATGTAATTGAATGGTTTTGAATAATTTTCATTATTTTGACTTTTATTTTTATTGTGCTCTGGTCTGAGAGTGTATTTGGTATGATTTCTATGATTTTAGATTGTTTTATGTCCAATTATGTGCTCAAATTTTGTGTATGTACCATGAGGTGATGAGAAGAATGTATATTCTGTTGTTTTGGGGTGGAAAGTTCTGTAACGATCTATCAGATCCAGTTGGTCTAATGTTAAGTTTAGATCCTGAATATCATTCTTAATTTCTTGGCTTAATAATCCATCTAATATTGTTAGTGGAATGTTGAAGTCTCCTGCCATTATTATGTGGGAGTTCATGTGTCTTTGTAGATCTTGAAAAACTTGGTTTATGAATCTTGATGCTCCTGTGTTGGGTGTATATATATTTAGTATAGCTAGGTCTTCTTGTTGAACCAAATTTTTTACCATTATGTAATGCTCTTTTGTTTTTTTTTCTTTGTTTTTGTGTGTTTGTGTGTATATAATGTTTGACAGTTTGAAATCTGTTTTTTTTTTAAACTAGAATTGCAATCCCTGCTTTTTGAAATTTTTGTTGTTGTTTGCTTGTTTTTCATGTGCTTGGTAGATTTTCCTGCATGTCTTTATATTGAGCCTATGGGTGTCATTACTTGTGAGGTGGGTCTCTTGAAGACAGCACACCATTGGATATTGCCTTTTAATCTAGTTGTCACTCTATTTTTCTTTCTTTTTTTTTTTAAGATGACTTTTGCTCTTGTTTCCCAGGCTGGAGTGCAATGACACAATCTCAGCTCACTGCAACCTCTACCTCCCAGGTTCAAGTGATTTTCCTGCCTCAGTCTCCCAAGTAGCTGAGATTACAGGTGGCTGCCACCATGCCAGACTAATTTTTCTATTTTCAGTAAAGACAGGGTTTTGCCATGTTGGCCAGGCTGATCTAGAACTCCTGACCTCAGGTGATTTACCCACCTTGGCCTCCCAAAGTGCAGGGATTATACCCCTGAGCCACCGTGCCCAGCCCCAATCTGCATCTTTTAAGTGGGGCATTTTGTCCATTTACATTCAATGCTAGTACTGACATGTGGATTTGATCCTGTCACTGTGCTGTTAGCTGGTTACTATGTTGGCTTGTTTGTATGGTTGCTTTATAGTGACATTGGTTTGTGCATTTTTATATTAGCTGGCAGCAGTCTTTTCTTTCTGCATGTAGGGCTTCTTTCAAGATCTCTTGTGAGGCAAATCTGGTGGTAATGAATTCCCTCAATATTTGCTTATCTGAAAAGAATCTTCATTTATTTTTCACTTAAAAAGCTTAGTTTGGCTAGATTTGAAATTCTGGGTTGAAGACATTTTATAAGAATGTTGAATATAAGCCCCCACTCTCTTCTGGCTTGTAGGGTTTCAGCTGAGAGGTCCATTGTTAGCCTAATGAAGTTCCCTTTGTAGGCTACCTGTCCTTTCTCTCTTGCTGCCTTTAACATTCTTTTTTTCTTTTTGACCTTGGAAAATCTGATGATTATGTGTCTTGGGGATGATCTTCTTAATGCAGAATTTTGAAGGAGTTCTCTGAGTTTCCTGAATTTGACTATGGGTCCCTCTGGCAAGGTTGGGGAAAATTTTATTGACAATATGCTGAAGTATGTTTTCCAAGTTATTTGCTTTCCCCCTCACCCTTTCAGGGATGCCAATGATTTAAAGATTTGGGTTCTTCACATAATCTTATATTCTTGGAGGTGTTTATTCCTTATGATTGTTTTTAATTTTTTTTCTGAATGTTTTTTTTTTATTTCAGAGAACCAGTTTTCAATTTCTGAGTTTTTTTTCCTCAGGTTGGTTGATTCTGCATTAATATTCATGATTGCATTGGGAAATGTTTGTATTGTGCTATTCAACTGTGTCAGATGTGTTAGTTTCTTTTTTATACCAGCTATTTCATCCTTCAGCTTCTGTATTGCTTTATTGTGATTCTTATTTTATTTGGATTGTGTTTTGCCATCTTCCTGAATCTCGATGATCTTTTCTCCTAACCATATTCTGAATTCTATTTTTTCCATTCAAACCAGTTGAGCTTAGTTAAGAACTCTTGTTAGATAACTGGTGTGGTTGTTTGGAGGACATATGACACTGTGGCCATCTGAGTAACTGGAGTCTTTGTATTGGTTCATTCTCATCTCTGCATGTTGGTATTCCTGCAACTGTCATGTAGAGTGAGTAAAGTCAACCAGCTTCTTTTCTGGTTGTTTTCACTGAGACGAGGTTTTGTGGAGGGTCTTTATTTGAAGCTGACTTCTTGTCTCTGGTTTCAGAGTGGAGTTTGTTAGTGAGGAAGTTTTGGTGTTGAGACTTTGGCATGTGATACAGCAGGTGACTCTTAGGCATATTAGTCTGTTGGTAGACTCTTGCATGGTTGTGGGGCTGCCATGTTTTCTCAGTTGCAGCCATGTTTCCTCTCAACTCTTTGAAAGTGTGGGTTCCTCCCTGCCTTGATAGCTGGCTGTAGATCCTGACTTGGCATTCCTGGGCTGCCCACTGTAGCACTGGGGCAATCACAGTGTTCAGGTTCCTTCTGTAACTTGGGGGCAGCAGAGGAAGAGATTTTAGTAGTGGTTGTGGCCAAGGGTTGTTTGCTTGTTTCCTGGGAGCTCCACTCCAAAGAGATGTAGGTCAGTAATAATTTAGTGCAAACAGTCCAGGATGGAGAGTCTGTGCTGCGAACCCAATTCAAGGGTTTTCTGCCTAGTGATGAGCAGTTGGTGGGGTGGGAGAGAGTGGATCCTGTGGGAGACACACTGGCCTCTGCTCCCTGGGTCAACTTCAGCTTGTTGGATGTGTGGCTAAGGCAATTAGTGGTTTGATCCTTTTTTATTGCCAGAAGCTGGGAAGGGTAGTGGGTGTGGATTGGGGATAGAAAACAGGTAAAAAAAATAGTTAGATAGAATGAATAAGATCTAGTATTTGATAGCACAACAGAATGGCTACTATCCACACTAATTTATTGTATATTTTAAAGTAACTAAATGATTCCAATTGGAGTGTTTGTAACACAAATGAATAAATGTGTTAGATGTTGGATACTCCATTTACTCTGATTTGAGTGTTAAAAATTTTATGACTATATCAAAATATTTCATGTACCCCATAAATACATACACTTTCTCTGTACCCACAAAAATTCTAGTTAATTAATTAATTAGTTAATATTGTTTATTGCTCTCCACAAGAGCCCTTTTTCTCATATCAACTAAGCCCTGGACCCTCTGGAGAAAGAACCACTCATTCTTCAGTGCCTCCTCTTATTTTCTCCTCCAGATTTCTTCCACAGTCTCTCACTCTGCATATCTGACACATGATCACAACAACCAATCTTTCCTGTTAATTATACAAATAATAATAATCCTTACATATACTTTGCTAACTAATCATTTTATATCCTCAAACAACATAACAGCCCAACTTGCCACCTTGATGTGAGCATATTTTCAGTATACTTTAAAATCACACCAAGATATGTTTAAAAATTCTCAAAATGTAATGTCTATTTCCTTGACCTATTCCTTATAAGTAGAAAACTTAGTTATTGACTGGCCTTTAAGAACCTTTTAAACTTCTGTTTTTGTTCCTTCTTTTTACTTTCTGGGGTTTTCTATACTGTTTAGGACAACTTGTGTTCTGCTTTCTATGAAATGTCACTACTATCACAACAGAGATTTCTCAACATAATGTCAAAATATCAGAGGGCCAATTGTATTTTTTAAAATTTTCGGTATCTTATGATATGTTGATATTTATCAGGGATTGATGGACCTGGGGAAAGATGGCTGTAGGTGGTGGACACATTGCCTAGAATACACCTTTAATGTGCATATAGATAATTCTGATTCCAACAAGAAACTGTTAGAGCTGGTAAACCAGATTAGCAAGTTTGCATAATATAAAAACCATATAAAAGTATATTTTTTACACTGTCAATGAAAAATTTGGTAATGAAATTGATGGAACATTTTCATTTGCAATATAAAAAGTAATAATGTACTTAGGGATATATTTAACAAAAACAACAAAAAAATTTGACTTGAATGCTGCTGTGTTCCAGAAGTGGAAGTCTTAACAGTGCTAAAATGGCAACACTCCCCAAATTGATCTGCAGAGTCAACAAAATTCCTATAACTGTTCCAGCATCTATTTTTGCAGAAATTGGCAATCTGTTCTTAAAAGCCACATAGAAATGCATGAGACCCAGGATTGTCAAAACATTTTGCAAATGACAAATTAAGGAGACAGACTTCTGAATTCAAAATTTATTACAATATACAGTAATTAAGGCAGTATGACCCTGGCATCTAAACAGACATAGATCAATTGAAGTTGAAATCAATAAATAATAATGGAGAACTGATTTTGACAAGCATTCTAAGATAATTAAATGGGAAAAGAACACTCTTCAATAAATAGTCATAGGATAACTGAATATTCACATGTAAAATGATTAAGTTTAACCACTACTTCACACCATACACAAAATATTCATAATGGGTCAGGTATCTAACTGTAAGAGCTAGAACTATAAAATACATAGAATAAAATATAAGAGTAAATGTCACCTTGAAATAGGCAAGTTTCTTTACCATGGAACTGAAAGCAAAAACAACAATGAAGAAACAGAAAACTTTTAGGAAAAATGTAAAACATTTCTTCATGAAAGGATATTATAATGACAATAAAGACTACTAGTGAAAAATATTTGTAATTTATATATTTAATAAGAATCTTGTATCCAAAATATAAAAGTACTTTTTTTCTCTTTGAGAAGAAGTTTTGCTCTTGTCACCCATGCTGAAGTGCAGTGGCACAATCTCTGCTCACTGCAACCTCACTGCAACCTCCACCTCCCGGGTTCAAGAGATTATCCTGCTTCAGCCTCCCAAGTAGCTGGTATTACAGGCAACTGACACCATGTCCGGCTATATTTTTTTCTTTTTTTTTTATTAAAGACTTAGTTATATCATGTTGGCCAGTCCAGTCTCACACTCCTTATCTCAGGTGATCTACCCGCCTCGGTCTACCAAAGTGCAGGGATTACAGGTATAAGCCACTGTGCCCGGCCTAAAAGTACTCTTAAAATGAAACAATTGTAATGCAAATGACTGCATAAAAATAAGCCAAAGATTTTTTTCTCTTGCATTTCTTTAAAGATGTGCAAACAGCTAAAAAGCACATGAAAGATGTTCAATATTAGTCATTAAGGAAATGCAAATTATAACTACAAAGAGCTAATACTTCGCATGTAATAAGATGGCCACAAACAAAATGACAGACAATAACAATTGTTATCTGGGGTGTAGAGAAATTTGAGCTATGCATAAAAGTTAACATAGGAGACCTAAAATTGCTATTCTTAGAAAGGCCTGCTTGCAAGACTGGCTCATGCTTAGTGTCTTGGAACTCAAATTTGGGGAAGGTTTTCACCTTTATCTAACTGATAATAGTGGTTCACTGTGGCTAACTTGTTTGTGCAAACACTATGTTTCATGCTGAACATCTGGCACTTCTGGAAGGTACAATTTTGGTTTGTTCTAGGCAGTGTGTACATGTTACTGACCCCCAGCATAAGCCCTTGTGTTCTAGACCCAGGCAAATTTGCCTGGTAGAAAGCATTTTATATGGGCTGTCACAATTAGCTGCTGAAGGTATTAAGCCTGTCTCATCTAACTGCATGAGGTGGGTTGGGGGTGGGGGTGAAGGAGTCTTAGAAGTTTGTGCCTAATTGTCTATGGACTTCACCTCTTGTGCCTTCATCATTCAGTAATTGTGACTTTTATCCCTTCACTATAATAAATCGTGTCTGTCAGTATGACTGTAGGTTATGTCTTGTGAGTCCTAGTGAATCGCTGAACATGAGCAGCAGTGTGGGATTTGCTAGAATGACCCTGATTCTATGAAATATGTCAAACACTCTGGGAAAAAAGAAGCAATAGAGTGGGGATGGTGAACCTTTCCTGCCTGGGTGGCTATGGAGGTACCTTCAGTACAAAACAGCAGCTAAGCTTCTGCTTATTATGAAAAATAAAAGTTATACATGACATACTAAAATGATAGATTCAACCCCAGAAGTGTTTGTTCATAGAATCCCCTGGCTGCTTTTACTGTGGGAGGTTGGAGGGAATATCACCTTGTGTGATATCTTTTGTTCTATCTTCCATGTTAAAGGAAAAAAGGCCTAAACATTCCCAAAGAGAATTTGGCTGAGCCAAAAATGTTAAAAATGTGTGTCCCTCTCTTTTCCAAGTAGGAGAGAGAAAGGTTAAATCAGTTGCCAGAGTTGGAACAAAGTTTCATAAACCAAAGAAGGGGAAATGGGGAAAAACCCTCTAGCAGCTGTTGCAGTAGAGACCCCCCACCCATGCCCCACCCATGGTCTGGCAGTAATTTCCTCTGGAAGCAATAATATTAATTCTGCAAATGCTAAATTTACTTATAGGGATTCAGATACACTTTCAATGAAACTGAGGGAAAAAAATGTAATGGCTTTGTATTTTGTGGCCATTGCATCTATATATCTAAAAAATATTCATCCAAAATATTGTATATTTGTCATTTAATAAATGTTAAGGAGATGTGCCAATCAGAGAAAACTGAAAAGGAAAATGTTAATGGGACACCACTATGTTGCTTTTTGCCCCTGGTGGGTGGGCTAAAATTTAATTTATTTGAGTATTGGAAACAAAATAATCTCCACAAGTGATAATGTTTGGTTCATTTTTCCCTTATCAAAGCTTCTGAGAAAAGGAAGACAACAAAAAAGAGAGTTAATTTATGAATGAAGATATACTTTTGGAGTTATAAGAAGTAGTGATCAGTTGCCAGTGAACTCTTGTAAAATCATGTGCTTGTCTTTTACAGGCTAATGGTTTTCCAGTCCAGTGAGAATATTTTATATGAGTCAATTTCAACTCCAACAATGACAAAATGAAAATAACTTATAAAAATATTGCCTGCCACTTGGACTTGGAATGTGCCTATCTAGACTTCCTGTGGCATCTCAGCTTTGTTGCAGAAAAAAAAAAAGAAAAGAAAAGAAAAAAAGAAAAGAAAGAAAAAGAAAAAAAATTGAGTCTCTGGGTTTTTTGAAACCTTAAATTCACAGAACTTTGTTCCCTATACCTGACTCTAGGCTAAAATTTAATACTGTCTACATGTTTTTTTTCAGCTTCAGTAAAACTGTGGTGAAATGAAGGCAGCCATAAATTTAATGAACAGGACATCAACTCTGGGATTGTTGAAGATGTTAGCAAACACTTCTCTGTGACCACAAACAATAAAAGCATTAGAGATGCTAGCTGGATAATCTGGGTCACTTGCAGATAACTACCAACAGGGCTTATTATTTAATAGAATTACTTGAAATTGAGCTTCTTGGTGATTATATCTTTATTTCTGACACAAAGACTCAATATATACTTAGCTTATGATTACTGTTGAAAGCTGCATGTAGGTGGAAGGAACATGACAGGGAATGTGACTCATTCACCCACTCCTAATGGATGAGGATCTCAACTACCTCCTGGGAATTACTAGATGCTGTTGATTAGTTGTGTTCAGCTTTCTGAATTAGTTACAGTTTGCAACAGTGAACTCTACTTTCACCTTTCTCTGGGTACATAAATCTTAGTAAAACAATTTGATTGTTAAATAAAGCCATCCCCAGAAGAAGATTGATCTCTTATAGGCTGTTCATTACATAAAAGAACAGAACAAGAGGGGAAATTTTTTGAATATTCAGGATTTTGACCTTGCCAATTCCTGAATATGGTGTGTCTTTTTGTTTTGGTTGTATTAAAACATTTTTCTACCAGAATAATTTTGTCCTTCATGCATACAATCCTTTCAGAATAAATATCTAGGGGACAGAGTGGGACATATTGATTTTGTAACAAAGAGAAAACAAAATTCTGGCACTTACAGAGGCATAGAAGAGGGAGGGAGTGAGCATTAATCATCTTTTTTTAAAAAAAAAAACAAAAAAAAAACTACTTCTAAAAGTTTTCCCTTCTTCTTAAAGAAAGATGTCTGTGCTGCCTTTCCAAGATGTTCAGAGTGCTTTAAATTCAAACTGACAGCTGAATCTACAACTGACAGCTTGCTGACTATGGAAAAGAAGGAGGTGGCCTTAGCTCCTGTAAATTTTATAAAGAACACCTCCAGATGTTGTCTACACACATGCAGTGGACAAACTAATTTCATGAACAAGCAAAATTGTTTAAAATTGACTGCTTTCAGGCATTCTCTCTGAAACCAAGACTGAACTAAATCAAATGGACTGGACTGGGAACCCTACAGCAGGAAGCCCCACGGTGGGAGGCTACATTGGCCTTATTAACCTATTCTACACGACTAACATATATCTTGTTTGGGTTACTTAACAATTGTAAAGTGTTTATTTTCAAGGATACTATGTGTGGCCTCTGGGATTGTATTTCATGTGCATATCTTAGCTATCATGATGCTGCCTCAGACCTGGAAGGTTTTGGAGTCAACTTCAACCTACTGGCTAGAGTTGAGCTATTTGATTCTTCATGCTAGGATAAAAACAAAATAAAACAAAACTATACAATACAAACAAACAAAACTAATCCAAAACTTAAGTAGATAGCCAACTGGATTTCTAAGATAGACTTTTATGGTTAATGATACTCATTTTTGCTAGCAAAATCCAGGACCCTAAAGGGTGTAACTGAAATCAGTACTGAGATTGCTTTCACTCTGCTGCATGGGTTACTCTGATAATAATTTTGTTGTAAAGATGCCTTCCTTGGCATGTCCAAAGACAGGAGCCCAGAGGATGGACTGTGCAAGACAGAGTTAACATGGCAAGCCTGAAACTGCTAACTTCTTGCAAGGCTGGCCCCTACAGACATCTGAAAACTTCTATTTCAGAGCATTCCCACCATTCCCTAAATGATAAGAATTGCTCATTGTGTCTAAACATTTTGTGCATACAGTGTGATTAACGCTGAATAACTGTTTTACTTCTGGAAATCTGAAATTTAGGTACATTGCCTATGTGGCTAACTCATGGTAAAGAAACCTGACATTCTTAGACTTAGATAAATTTCTCTGATAGGTAACATTTCACATGTGTTGTCACAATTGCATGTTGGAAGAGTTTAGTTTTTACTGTGTGACTGTATGGAACGAGGGCTCCGGCAAGCTTGTATGTGTCAGATGACACATGATAAACATAGAGCTACTTTATAATGCAGCAGTTTCACTACTAGATTTATTCATAAGAGAAATGATGATGTACACATATATAAAAACTTATCCATGAGTTTTCACAGCAGCATTATTTATAATAGCCAAAAAGTAGAAGTAACCCAAATTTCCATCAACTGATAAATGAATAAACAAAATGTGCTGTATTTATATGATGCAATATCATTAACAATAATACTAAAAACATTAATGATACATGATACATCATGAATGAAGCTTAAAACCATTATACTAAGCAAAAGAAATCAGTTACAAGATAACATATTTGTGATTTCATTTATATGAACTGGCCAGAATAAACAAATTTATAGAAACAGAAAGAGGTTGCCTAGGGTTGGAATAGAAAGCAAGAGAAAATGACTGTTCATGTGATTTTTATTTTTGAGTTAAACATGTTCTAAAAGTAGTTTGTGGTTGTTGCACTACTTTGGAAACTGACTCAAAACTAGTAAAGCGTGCACTTTAAAAGAGTAAATTTTATGGTATGCAAATTACATCTCAATAAAGCTGTTAAAATTTATCTCAAGTAAAATATATTTATACAGTCTAACTCAAGTATGTATAAAAATTCAGTCTGTAGGTAATAAGATGAAGGATTCAAAGACCATTCAGGAAAGAGAAACAATACTGATTATTGGAACAGAGAACTGTGTATAAATAATTAATATTTAGAGTTGCTAATGGAGTAACTGAAAAAACAAAGAGGAACTCTAAAGTGTCTCAGGTAGTAAATGCAGAAAGCAAATCCCAACTCTAAAACTGTAGAGCAAAGAGAAAAGGTAGAAGTATTATAACTTAGAAAATTAGAGCAGAGTCCCTAGGTAGCTGAAGCAGTCGTCTGATGACAGAGTGTTGCCTACCTTGTGCTTTTATCTCTGAAGTGGATGTGAGGGGAATGAGAAACGTGATTCTGCAAGTGTTGGAGAATCTGCAATAGGATTCGACAGCTGCTATGTAATGAAATAGCTATGCTAAGGTGATGGTCACAGGAACACAAAGTAGGAAGACAGACTCTCTTTTTTTCTGTACTTCAGCCTTACAGTTTATTTCAAGTGCCCATGTAGGTGAAGCATTAACAAATACCAGCTGGCAAAACAGAAATGTGATTTGAAGAATTTCAGGTTCAGCATTACTAAACTTATTACAGTAGAAAGGCTTTGGAATTGAAGACATTAGCTTCATAACTGAGACATAGGCTGTCATACTAACATAATAATTTAAGACAGAACTGTGATTCATTCCAAAAATTGAAAGCTATGGGTTTAAATTTGCTAATAATTTCACTTGTCTCATATAGTGTAGATAGAAATGGATTTTATTTCCTGATATTGTCTAAACTTGCTGTTGTGGCATTTTTCTTACTTTGTATGAGTGACCTTCTGCACACAGACTAATTGATTTATTTAAGTTCCACTAAAAACATGATAAAGTCTTGTATTTATGAGTAATTCATGTGGCCTGCATTTGTTTTATATGCTTTATTTAATTTATGACTTTTGCTATCTAGTCATAAAGACACAAATCAAATTACAATAAAAATAGCTTGAAGTTGTAGAATAATTTTGCCAGGAATCTTAAAATACATGTTCTTAGTAAACGTTTTTGAATGTAAGTCACCTAATAACCTGTGTTCTACTTATTCTGCTTAACTCTATAGAGTAAATTTAGAAACATTAGGTGATTTTTAAATTTTTCTAGTTGTCAAGTGTTTGCTTAGCTCAACAGAGAGATTTTTTTAAAGGAGGAAATTCATGAATTTTAAACTGAGAATTTCTGTCAATGTTTTTTTCCCCTTCATATCAATACAGAGAAAGATGGTAAGATGGACTAGTTAATGAACCTTTTTCCACAAGCTGTAGAAGGATAACAAGATTCTTATTTAAGAGGAAAGAAACACAATATATTCAGACTGTAACTTTAATATTTGAACACATAGAAAAATATGTACAATAAACATTTGGTGTTATAGACTGAATTGGGTCCACCATAAAAATTAATAATTGGAGACCTAACCCCAATATGACTATATTTAGAGAAAGGATCTTTAAAGAGGCAATTAATGTTAAATGAGGTCATAAGGATGCAGCCCTAGTCCAATAGGACTGGTGTCCTTATAAAAAGAGGAAGAGATATCAAGAATGTTCATGCACAGAGAAAAGGCCATGTAAGGATACAGTGTGAAGTTGTCTGTTTATAAGTGAAGAAGAGAGGCTTGAGTAAAAACCAAACCTTCTGACACCTTGACCTTGGACTTACAGGCTCCAGAAATATGAAAAGTAAATAAATTTCTGTTGTATAAGCCACCCAGTTTGTAGCATCTTGTTATGGCAGCCCTGGGAGCTTGACACATTATTTCTTTTTCAAGAGGCTTACAAAGAACATTTTGACACATATTGGACAAACATACGTTAAGATCAAGTTATTAGCAGTATACTCATACATAATGCAGGTTTCAAAAGCTAAGCCTTTATAGTTGTGGTTTACAAAAATGATTGCTCCTTAAAATTATATGAGACATTTAAAAATTCTGATGACCTAGAATTCTGGTTTCCTGTGTCATATATAAGGAGCTTGGAAATTGCCACTTTCCTGACAAATTAAAAGCTAAACAATATGAAAAAGCAGAATTTCTTCTTAGATCAGAAAACTGTTGCACCTGAAATTAGAAAGACAGACAGTGGATACAAAAAATTATAACTTATGGGAACAGAAATCTCTATGGAAGCCAGTGCTGGGGTAGTAATACCTTGACTGTACTTAATAAATTGCAGGAGGCTCAGTAGGAAAAACACTGAGAGTTAAAATTTTCAGGGAGCTTCTGTACATTTTGGGTTTTACCTCGTGTTTCTCTTCCTGGATTTTCACAGTGAATCTTGTGGAAAAATCACCCCAGGCCCTCGCACTGGGAGTGGAAAGGGAACCATTTTGAAATACCCTACAGCATTCTTTTTATTTTAAGCAAGGTCTTCCCTTAAGAGAAACTATTTTAGCAGAATGTAACCTCTTGTAGTTTTATCACAGCCCAATCAACCTAAAGGAATAAAAATATTTAACTTCAGTCTAGTCCATCCTTCCACAGGGGGAAAGGAAATGTGAAAGTCCAGCAACTTTCAGTCATCCTCTTTCACATAAGGTAGGAAAAAAATTTGAGACTCTTGTGAAGTTCACAGCCCAAGGGCACAGATTCACTGAAAGACTGACATTGAATCATAAGACCATAAAATGCTTCCCTCCACTCATACCTTACCACAAAATTAATAAAGTCCTGTTTACTGGAGTTTCTTTCACCAGTACATTATGTCTAGCTTTCAAAAAACAACTATGAAGCATACTAAAAGACAGAAAAAAAACAAAACTCAGTTTGAAAAGACATAGCAATCAACAGAATCAGACTCAGATATGGCAATGATGTTTAAATAATTTGACTGTGAATCAAAAAAATTATAACCTGAAAAAGGTTCTAATGCAAAAAGTAAACTACATGCAAAAAAAGAGGATAATGTAAGCAGAGAGATGAAAATTTTAAGAAAGTTAAAAAATTATAGAGAGCAAAAGCATTGCAAATACTGTAAAAAGTAAAGAATGCTTTTGATAGGCTTAGTAATAGATTTGATGGGGCTGAAGAAAGTATCTCTGAGCTCGGGGATATCTCAATAAAAAATTTTTTTTTTGAGACACAGTCTTGCTCTGTCACTCAGGCTGAAGGGCAGTGGCATGATCTCAGCTCACTGCAACATCCACTTCTGGGGTTCAAGCAATTCTACTGCCTCAGCCTCCTGAATAGCTGGGATTACAGGTGCATGCCACCATGCCGAGCTATTTTTTTGTGTGTATTTTTAGTAGAGATGAGGTTTTACCATGCTGACCAGGCTGATCTCAAACTCCTGACCTTGTGATCCACCCTCCTCAGCCTCCCAAAGTGCTGGGATTACAGCTGTGAGCCACTGTTCCCAGCCTCAATAGAAATCTTAAAAAATAAAAATCAAGGAAAGAATATTTGTATAAAAAGCAGAATAGAATATCTAAGAATTGTGGAACAACTGCAAAGGGTATAACATATGTCTAACACAAATACCATAAGGACAAGAAACAGATGCAGGAACTGAAACAATATTTAAGGCAATAATGATGGGGCTTTTTCCCAAAATTAATGTGGGACACAAAACCATAGATCTGGGGAGCTCAGAAAACAACAAACAGGATAAATACAACAAAAAATATTAAACAAAAGCATATTGTGATTACACTACGGAAAAGCAAAGATAAAGATAAAGTGTTGGAAGAAGCCAGGAAAAAACAAACAAACAAAGAAACATCTTTCTTATAGAGAAGCAAAAGTGAAGCAGAATTAAAGATATTGTTAGATATATAAAAGTTGACCAGACTTGTGGCCAGTAGTCCTGCCTTATGAGAAATGTAAAAAGAAGTTTCTCAAAGAGAAAAAATATATATTACAATCTCAGATCTATGTAACGAATGAAAGAATATTAGAGAAGGAATAAGATTCTTAATTGATCTAACAGCAATTTGTTCAAAAGAACAGCAACCTTTTATATGATGATTGTAGTTTATGTTTGAAATCAATGACAATGATGATATAAAAGAAAGGAAAGAGGAATTAGAAATACTTCATCATCGTAAAGGACATGAACCCTCTGCAAAGTAGCATAGTGTTATTTAAAAGTGAACTTAATAGTGAGATTATCTTTCAAATTCTAGAGCAGCCAATACAAAAAGTTAAAAAAAAATTAACTGATATGCTAAGATGTAAAGAAAATGAAATTATACAAAATACTTAAAACCACAAAAGGCAAAAAAAGAAAGACAATAATAGTAACAAAAAACATGAGCAACAAGTAGAAAATAATAGTAAATATGATGGTAATCCAAGTATATCAATAATCGTTTTGAATATCAGTGGCCTAAATGTATCAATTTAAAAAAACAGAGATTATCAGAGTGTTTTAAAAAACAAGACCAACTATATATTGTCTAAAAAAAGTCTAATCAAAATATAAACATACATATACACATATGTTCATTGTGGCACTGTTTACAATAGCAAAGGCTGGGAATAAAATCTTTTTCATAATGCTGTTACACATAATCTATAGCTGTTTCAAAGCTATGTTAGATTTAATTATAGAACATTGTTGAATTTTTATCTTA
>CAUYLG010041406.1:0-10470 GCA_963573385.1 Cacajao melanocephalus | reverse complement strand
ATAAAAGTTTTAATTAATTTCTCATCGGTTTTTTTGTTTTTCCATGGGTTCGGGGGTTTTTCCCCCCGCTCTTTTTTTTTTTTTTTTTTTTTTTTTTTTTTTTTTTTTTTTACTTCTGACTGCATTTATCTAAATCTTCTCTCTTTTTTGCTTTATTAGTCTAACAGTCTATCTATCTTATTAATTCTTTCAAAGAACAAGCTCCTGGATTAATTGATCTTTTTCTTTGTATGGTTTTCCATGTCTCAATTTCCTTCTGTTCAGCTCTGATTTTGGTTATTTCTTGTCTTCTGCTAGCCTTGGGGTTGCTTTGCTCCTATTTCTCTAGTTTCCATAATTCATTTGTTGAAGTTCTGTCCTTCAGTATCTCAGAATGTGACTGTCCAGGCATGCATCACTTAACGATGGGGATACATTCTGAGAAAGGAACCAATATATGATTTCATCAGTGTCAACATCCTAGAGTGTACTTACACAAACCTAGATGGTAACGCATACTACACACTTAGGCACGATAGTGTAGCCTATTGCTCCCAGGCTACTAACATGTACAGCATGTTACTATACTGAATACAGTAAGTACTGTAGCACAATGATAAGCATTCCTGTATCTAAACAGAAAAAGTACAGCAAAAACATGATATAAAATATTTAAATATGGTACATCTCTACAGGGCACTGTATAGCTCTGTGAATAGAGCTTACAAGACCAGAAGTGGCTCTGGGTGAGTTAGTGAGTAAGTGGTCCATGAATGTGAAGGTCTAGGACATTACTGTACCCTATGGTAGACTTTATAAACATTGGACACTTAGGCTATACTTCATTTTTTAACTTACTTTCTTCAAGTATAAATTAACCTTAGATTACTGTAAATTTTTTACTTTACAAACTTTTGTAAAAATACTTGGTTTAAAACACATATTGTATGGCCATACAAAAATATTTTCTTGCCTTATATCCTTATCCCATAAGCATTTTTCTATTATTATTTTCTTTAACCTTTTAAACTTTTTTGTTAAAAACCAACACACAAACACACACATTAGCCTAGGCCTGCACAGGGTCAGGATCACCAATATCACTGTCTTCCCCTTCCACTTCTTTTTGTTTTGTTTCTTGTTTTTTATTTTCACTGTTTGGGCAGACCCACCCCTTCCACTTCTTATCCCACTGGAAGGTCTTCAGGGACAAAAACCTGTGGAGCTGTCATCTCCCGTGATGGTAATGCCTTCTTCTGGAGTAACTATGGAAAGACCTGCCTGAGATTGTTTTACACTTGTCTTTTTTCATATAAATAGGAGTACAAGCTAAAATAAGAAGTATAATATAGTACATACATAAACCAGTTAACATCATCATTTATTAACATTATCAAGTATTATGTACTGTACCTAATTATATGTATTTTGCTTTTATACAACGGCAGTGCAGTAAGTTTGTTTATACCAGCATGACCAGAAATATGTGATAAATTTGTTGAGTTATGATGGCCACAATGTCATTAGGCAATAGGAATTTTTCAGCTCTTTTATAATCTTATGAGACCACCATCACATAAGTGGCCCATCGTTGACCAAAAGATTGTTATGTTGCACATAACTGTATTTGGATCTAGAGCCTTTAAAGACTCATTAAGGTAAAATGAGGTCATAAGGCTGGGCCCTAATCCAATATGACTGGTTTCCTTATAACAAAAGGTGATTACAATATAGGCAAGCACCAAGGAAAGAAAGAAACAGGGAGAGGACAGCTACCTACAAACCAAGGAGTGAAGCCTCAGGAGAAACCAGCCTTGCCAACACCTTAATCCTGGACTTCTAGCCTCCAAAACTGTGAGAAAATAAATTTCTATTGTATAAGCCACCCAGTCTGTGATACGTTCTTATGGCAGCCCTAGCAAACAAATACGGTCACCCTTGGTATGGCCTTCACCTAAACTTCGTCCTGCATGTCCCCTCCTCCAGCTTTTCTTCTCCATAGGGGTTGAGAGAACCCCATCTGCAGCACATCATCTAGTCTCTCTCGGTCCCTTCTTTTCTAATGTCCAGTTCTTCCAGAGGGCTGCTGAGAACATAATTCTCTTTTTTTTAAGTTTTGGAGAAGCCCAAAGAGGACTTGGAGTCAGGGAGGGTTCAAGAGCAGCTTTCTAATGGATCCTGAACTGTGGCTTCTTCCTAAATCTCTGAACCTCATAACTTCTGACCCTCCCAGCCAGACTCCTTAAACTTAGATGGCACAATTTTTCCTTCAGGGGTTTCCTTCCTCCCACTTAGGTTGGCTTCTGTTTGCTCAGCCTCTCTCATCAAACATATCCCCATATATCTGGTTCTTTTCAATGGCCAAGATCCAAGTTCATTCCCAAAAAGCTCCTGAACCCCAGTGAAAATCAGGGCTGACTGGGTACCTATTTCAGGGTCTTTAAATTTTTTTTGGATATTTATGACTGATTTTCCAATGCACCTGGAAAAATCTCTGGGGTAGATGCCTCATAAAACTCTATGAGAGACCCATCTTTGTCTCAGCTGTAAACCTTCTTACATGAAAATTTCATACTATTATTTTACTATCTGTCACAAGAAATTTGTTGAACTAGATTAATACTATTATACTTCATTTTTTTTTAAAAAAGAACCTAAGCCTATATATCAGATCTACTTGCCTAAGGTTACTTAGTAAGTTAACACATGTATATATTGCAAGAAAATAAATATATCTAGAGAAATGTCTCTACAAGGAGAGCTTAAAATTTCATAGAATTTTATTTTTATGTCTTTCATGTTTATGTGAATTAAAGTCTGATAATAGGAAATATTAGAAAAATATATTGTCACACAATGTTATTTGATGAGAACTAGACGTGTGAAAATGGAAAATGCACCCCAGAAGTTCTGATTTACATTGTTACAACAGCATCTTATAAACCTCACAGGGAACAACATACTGCATGAAGAAACAATATTTTAAATTTTAAAAATAATATAAAGCATGCTTTGTAACATAAAACTTGTTTCATACCTTTTTGTTAAAAATATGAGCATTCACAGGCTTTATTTTAAGAGAATGTCAGACTTTAAGACCTGAATTCTGTAAAGATGCAGCTAAAGCAGCGATAGTTTTACACCTGGTATAATAAGATCCAATCTCCTGGGGACTACAGGATCTACAGCCATCTATTAATCAAAAGGATCTTGTGTACAGAGGTTAACTTCCCCATCCCAGGCTTTATGAATTAATTCTATATTAGCATAGAGCTTCCTTTTTTTTATTTCTGCTTTGGTGGCATCATTTTAATATGTAGTCTGCTAAGGAAGGAAAGAAGCTAAAATACTGACAGAAAGAAAAGAGAAAATTGAGGCTGCCAGGTTCTTCTTATTCACAAACACAAAACTTTTCTTTGAAACAGTGTTACAGAAGAAAAATGGCCAACATGCACATGAAAAGATGTCCAGCATTATTAGTCCTTATGGAAATGCAAAATGAAACCTCGATAAAAATAACACTACATACTACTAGAGTGACTAAAAGAAAAATGAACACTCTTCTATCAATCATTGATTTTTTAAAATAGACCAAAAATATAGTAAAGATAAAAATAACCTTGAAAAACACCATCAATTTAACCTAAATGGTAACCAACAAATAAAGAATACACATTCTTTTTAAGTGTATATGGGTCTGTATATGGTCTTGTACTGTACCATAAAACTGTATATGGTGTATATGGTCTTGTACTGTACCATAAAACAAAACCATCCTAACAAATAGAGGATTCCTGCTCTTTGGCTTCAAGTCTACTGAAAGCTTGATTTCAGAACTACGTAATCAAGACAGTGTGTTTTTGACATAAGGTTAAGCAAATATCCAAATAGAATAAAATATTCCCATACTTATATGCTCAACTGATTTTTCAATAAAGGAAAAGTAGAATCTTTTCACTAAATGATGCTGGAACAAATAGATATACATATGGAAAAAAAAAGAGCCACCTGCTATTCCATACCATTTATGATTAAATTGTTATGGCTCATAATCTAAATATAAAAACGAAAACAATAAATTTTCTGAATGACAACACTGCATGGCCTCCACAAGCTTGGGACAGACAACATTTTTTAGATAATGGAAAACATTATCCATAAAAGAAAATAATGATCAATTATACTTCACCAAAATTTAAATTTTCCATTTGTCACTGGACTTTCTAAGAAAAAGAGTAGACTGGCCACAGCCTTGAAAAAAAATATTTGAGGTACATGTATCTGACAAACAACACAAAATATGATATAAACATAGAAAAAAGACTTAAACTGAAACTTAACAAGGAAGATATCCGAAAGACTGATTAGTCATTAGGAAAATACAAATTAAAACCACCATAAGAGATACTATACACACACTAGAATGACCACAATCGGAAAGACTAACAACACCAAATGTTGGTAAGAATGCAGAGTAAACAGATCCATCTTCCATCGTTGGTAGGAGTATAAAATTATGCAAAACAAAAGTAGCAGCAGAGAAGGTGAGCATATACACATAAATGTATGTGTTACCAGTAGTAATCATATATGTCTTAAATGGTAGATTTCAGGCCAGAAGGGACCTAAATCAAAGACCAATGACAAATAGAGCAAAAAAGATGCAAGTAGAAGAGAGGGAGAGGGTGGTAGTGGTATATGTGAGCACACTAGCATACACAGGTATGTGTGGGATGAAAAAGTAGAGGGAAAAATCCATATCTGTGCCTGCAACAAAAGCAGGTAAACATAAAATGAGGCACTGGATATGAAAGATAAACTTCTGTTTTGCAGAGGGTATCCCTCATTCTTACTTTCAGAAATAATTTGTTTTGTTCATCTATCATAAATATTCTGGAGAAAAGTCTTAAGCCATAAAATTTTCACAGAGGTTCAAGCCCTTTGTAGAAACTAAAAGACTACCCAGTTAATCAATAAAAGGAATGAACGAATTTTACATATTTTAACAAAGATGTCTCCTCTTGTGAAATTCTGTATACTAGAAGCCACTGTGCAAATTTGTCCTTGGCATTAGAATAAATTACAGCTCATCTCTTCCAAGGGGAACAGTATTTCCATCCACTGGCCTCAATGAGGTTAATCTGGGAACAGCTTAACAGATTACACAGTATTACTAAGGGCATACTGCTGTCATTTGATTGCTTTTCAATCAGAACTTTATATCTTTTGCCAGATATAAATCAGCTTATATAAAAGAGCTTTCAAATACAAAGCCAATGAAATATTTTTTTCTTGATGACTTAAGGCAATCCTTATTTGATTATGAAATCCAAACTTGTTCACTATAATCAACATGAACAAAGTATGCTGTGCTTTTGCAATATGTAGTACAAATACAAAGTACATTACTTTTTATTAAACTGTAAAATATGCAAATATAGTATAACCTTAAATTAGAAAAACGAGTCATAATGTATTTTGTTACCCATTGTAAATTATGTTGTGTGATTACAGAAATAGTCTTTAGCTCAAGTCCCAAGAGTAATGGAGAACACAGAGTATGGTATTTGTATGAATACATGGAGGAGAAATTGTGTTGGAGAGAGAAAGGAAGGGCGAGTGAACAATGGACAACAGATAAACCTTCCTAATATCCAAGCTGGTGGTTGGGAAATATCTACAAGTATTTTGGAATTGATTTAGTAGTCAAGTTGCCTAGGTTCAATCAAAATCAAGCTCTAGGACAAATTCGTCTTAGGTCTCTCATAAATTACTTCATGTCATTATTAACATCCTCAATTATAAAAAATAATAATAACACCACTGGATTTTGTTGTGTTTAAAAATATATAGTTTTCAGATAAGTTGAGTATACTATGTACATGGTACAATTTTAATCTCTACACATTTGCCATATTTTAAAGTACTGGCTAAAGTGTAAATAAAAATAGGAAAGGCAAATTAAATAGAATTAGATGCTTGAAATTGTTTTAGAAAAGCATTAAGTTCATTATCTACTCGTTACTTGTTGTGTACCTGCCATCTGGCAAGTACAGCTCTCTAAATTGTAGATAAATGAATATGTGGAAGTTGGGATGATCTGCAGATGAGAAAGAAGGGAGGGAAGGAGTTAGCTAGTTTAATTGGATACTCAAGCCTATAACAAATCACAGAATGTGGAGAGAGTGAGTGCTGTATTCATTAGGATGCATCTGTCCAAAATAAGAATAGCACTCATAACATATGCTGTAACACAATTTTAGGTGATACACAAATGAAAAGTTTTTATTTTACTGGTTATACCTTCTATACATTTAATTTATAACCAGTAAAATGAAAACTGTTATAGGTAATGTAAAGATATGTTTATATAT
Organism: Cacajao melanocephalus; assembly: GCA_963573385.1. NCBI lineage: Eukaryota > Metazoa > Chordata > Mammalia > Primates > Pitheciidae > Cacajao > Cacajao melanocephalus. Next base: position 4,117 of record CAUYLG010041406.1, on the reverse strand, counting down.
TAATGTTTCTGATTGTGTTTATATAAGTATGTTTACATATATACATATATGTTTATATTTATCTGGCATGCCATACATATAATTTTAGGAGTATTATTGATTAAGGTAAAGTAACAAAATAAATCAGTTAAATTAAGGTCAATTTAAAGAATTATTGTACAATAATGTAACTATTAGTTGTAGATGTCAAAAACCATAAAGATGACATTTAAATTACTGAACATTAAATCAATAAACATTAAAATTACTGAAATTTAAGAGGAGAAGCTAAATTTCTAATATTTGTGCTGTCACTCTCCTAAATTCATGGTCTTTTCCATGATTCTAATTCTATAATTTTTAAATTATTACACTATAGAAAAAAAACCTCATAGCTAGATGAAGGATTTGAGAATTATCTATATACACACATATCCCAGGCCAATGTTCTCTCAGCAGCTGGACTCTCAAGAAATTATCAAAGTGTGGACCATAAATAACCCTAAAGGCTTCATGAGAAAAAAAAAAACAATACTAGAATAAGAGATAGAGTAAAAACAATGACCATTTATTGAGCATCTACTCTGTGCTAAACTCTGTGCTTAACATTATTTCTATGTAACAACTGTCAGAGGTAGGATGTTTTATTTCCTCTATTACATATAAGAAAACTAACATGGATAAATTTTAAGAATTTTTTTAACATTGAGGATACAGAAGTAAGCGAAATGAGCTTCTATCATCTTGTTACAAATATAACTTTTATTTTCCATCTATGGTATAATTTCTGCCTTAAATCAAAGGTTTATAAATGCTTCTCTCTCTAAAATATGAAATCTATGAAATAAACTAAACCTAGCAGAGAATATAGTGATATAAGGGACACTGGTTTTTACAAAGGCAATTCTAAGATTGTACACACTACTGAAGAGACAAAGAGATATTTGACAGGAAAACAGAAGGCTGCAGCAATGAAACCTTGACTCTGACAACTGTGAAAAGTCAAAGTTCCTGCTTTATTTCTCAGGCTTTCTACCATGTCAGACACCCATTTACTAGAGCACCCAGACTCAGAAATGACTTCTGAGAATGCTATTTTGGTTATTAGGCTGTTTGTCTATTTTATCAATCTTTCTAAAATTGCTTGGAATATATGTATTTAACATGGACAAAACAAATCTAAAGTATAACAAGGCAAATAGAATTATGAATAATCTGGTCTATAATTGTAGATAATTTTTTTTGAGAGAGAGTTTCACTCTTGTTGCCCAGACTGGAGTGCAATGGCATGATCTCAGCTCACCACCATCTCCACCTCCCGGATTCAAGCAATTCTCCTGCCTCAACCTCCAGAGTAGCTGGGTTTATGGGCATGAACCACTACACCTTTTTTTTTTTTTTTTTTCGTAGTAGAGACAGAGTTTCACCATATTGGTCAGGCTGGTCTCAAACTCCTGACCTCGTGATCTGCCTGCGTTGGCCTCCCAAAGTGCTGGAATTACAGGCATGAGTCACCATGTCCAGCCTCTAATTGTAGATGATCTTAACGGCAATAGAAGTAGGAGATGAAAGAGGACAGAAAAAGTGCTTATGTTCCTCTTTAGATTACCTTTAGGCCATGTTAGAGAACCATGAGCTTATGCACTGATCTTATGTGTGTTCAAAAAAATTTAGGGTAACCTCTAAAAGAAGATAAATGGAGCATGTAACTTTCAAACAGCCAGAGGAAGTTTTTCTAACAGACGTAATTAAAACACAGTCAATCCACAAAAGGCAAGCAAATAAGAAGGAAAGTAAGGAAGAAGAAAATGGAAAAACATAAAATAAGATGATAGAGATAAATTCAAGGTGAATATATTCATTCCTTAAATAAACAGAGAATGACATGGGAAGTCCCACATGGACAGAAACTGAATTGTCACCAGCCTTCTGTCAACATCAACTGGCAGACATGTGAGTAAGCAAACCTGCAGGGGACTGGGGAACTTTTGAGTCTTGCAGACGTTATGGGGCAGACAGAAGTATGCCCTCTTGCTCTACCCAAGTTTCTGACCCACAGAACCCATATAACCAATGGTTTTTAATGTTACTAAACTTTGGAAAAATGTAGTACGTACTACAGTAACTGAAATACACACAGACACATATGTGCACACATATACACACATATAAAGAGAGAAAAAGTACTAACGATAATGCAAATGAGTAAAAAGTTATAAGCAATTATTGAAGCTGGTAAAGAGTATAGAAGAGTGAATTTTACTATTATTTGCAATTTTTTAGAGATTTGAGCTATATCAAATGTAAGGTTTACCAACAGCCAAGCTGAAAGCCATATTGAAAAGGCAATCCCATCTACAATTGCCACAAAAAGGATAAAAACATAGGAATTCAGCTCACCAGGGAGGTGAAAGATCTCTACAATGAGAATTTTAAAACGCTGCTCAAAGAAATCAGAGAAGACACAAACAAATGGAAAAATATCCCATGCTCATGGATATGAAGAATCAATATCATGAAAATGGCCACACTGAATTGTCAGTAGATGATCAATGCTATTCCTATCAAACTACCAATGACAGTCTTCGCAGAATTAGAAAAAACCATTTCAAAATTAATATAGAAACCAAAAAAGAGTCCAAAAAGTCAATGCAATTCTAAGCAAAAGGAATAAGCTAGGAGCTACAGTAACCAAAGGAGCAAGGTAGTGGTAAAAAACAAACAAACATAAGCAGAAGAAAAAAGAAAAAAAATAAAAAACAGGCACATAGACCAACGGAAGAGAATAGAGAGCCCAGAAATAAGGCTACACACCTACAACCATCTGACCTTTGACAAAGCTGACAAAAATAAGCAATGGGAAAAAGATGCTCTATTCAATAAATGGTGCTGGGTTAACTGGCTAGCCATATACAGAAGATTGAAGCTGAATGCCTTTCTTACATCATATACCAAAATCAACTCACGATAGATTAAAGGCTTAAATGCAAAACCCAAAGTTATACAAATCCTGGAAGACAACCTAGGCAATATCATCCTGCACATAGAAATGGGCAAAGATTTTATGACAAAAACACCAAAAACAATCACAACAAAAGCAAAAATTGACAAATTAGATCTAATTAAATGTAAGAGTTTCTGCACAGCAAAAGAAGCTGTTTACTCATCGGAGTAAACAGACAATATATAGAATGGGAGAAAATATTTTTAAACTATGCATTCAACAAAGGCCTAATATCAGCATCTTTAAGAAACTTAAACAAATTTACAAAAGAAAAATAAAAAAGCCCATTAAAAAATGGGCAAAAGACATGAACAGACAAATCAATGAAATGCAAATCAAAACCACAATGAGACACCACTTCACACCAGTCAAAATAACTATTAGTAAAAAGCAAAAAAGTAACAGATGCTGGCAATGTTGCAGAGAAAAGAGAATACTTATATACTGTTGGTTGGAGTGTAAATTAGTTCAGCTGTCTTGGAAAGCAGTATGGCAATTCCTGAAAAAGATAAAAGCAGAACTACCATTCAACCCAGCAATCCCATTACTTGTTTTATACCCAGAGGAATAGAAATCATTCTACCATAAAGACATATGCATGAGAATTCTGATTATAGCACTATTCACAACAGCAAAATGTTGAATCAACCTAAATGCCCATCAATGACAGAACTGATAAAGAAAATGTGGTATATATAAACCACGGAATACTATGCAGCCATAAAAAAGAATAAGAGGGGAGAGAGATCCAAGAAGGCCGATTAGTAACAGCTCAGGATTGTAGCTCCCAGTGAAAGTGCAGAGACCGAGTGGACACCGCAATTTCAGATGAATTTCTGTTGCCCACAAACTGGGAGCTACCCAGTGGAGGAGCCACATGGGTCACCAGCGTGACTCTTTTGGCCGGCGCGGCTGTTTTGCCAGTGCCCCGGTGTGGTGTGGCGCTTCTCAGTGCGGAGTATATGGGACTGGATGTCCTTTGAGTCGGGCTCGGCTGGTCCCATCCCCACAAGGAGAACAGCAATTGGAAGCACTGAGGACTGAGAGTTTCACAGTAAGCACAGCTGAACCTGGGAAGGCCTAGCTCTGTGGAGAAAGGGCGTCTGCCAAAGGAAAACTAAAAAACAGAAAAAA